>RJWM01043213.1:0-13928 GCA_004363535.1 Dasyprocta punctata
TCTTTCCTCACATCTGACTGGCTCTAAGAGGCCTTTATTGTAGACGACATGAGTATTTTGATGTAAGAGGAAAAGACAGAGAATTAAAGTAGTTTCCATAGATTCAAATAGATAGCATGTGACATAGAAGGAATCTAGATAAAGGATTAAATGTCTGGCTATAGTCACTTCTTTTCTTCTGTATATCATCATCTGTACTTTCTTGGTAGGAAATAGAGTGATGTTTCAAAAACATGTATATCTTAGGTCCCAGTCATATAGTCACCATGTATTGTCGTACTTGGGAAAGAAAAGGAGATTCCAAGTGCCAGGAGAATTAACATTGTTATTTTTAAACCTGTTATTTAAAATCTCTTACCATTTGAGATTCTCCTGTATTATCTAAGTGGGCCCAATTGACTCATTTAAGTCCTTACAAGTTGAGAACTCTCCCTGATGAATTAGAGTGGTGAGGCAGAAGAAGAAAGAAGGATGATTTACTATGGAAGGAGATGGGCCTGCACCTTCTGTAATGGAAGATAGAGGGACCACGAGATAAGGAACTTGTGTGGCCTCCAGATGGTGGGAGTGGCCCTGCCAACAAGAAAACGAGGACCTCAGTGCTCAGCTGCCAAGAACTAAGCTCCTTCAACCACTCAAGTTCACAGTAAATGATTCTCCCCTAGATGCTCCAGAAAGTCAAGCAGCCCTACTAAATATAGTGAGACCTATACTTAAAGATCTGCAAAATAATGAATTTGGAACATCTAAGCATTAAATTTAAAGTGATTCATTTTAACGATGATAGCAAACTAATGTAACCACAAAAGATTATCATTAGAGTTCCAGATATCAGTTGGATGACAGCTACTCCCGGTTGTCATCACTACACTGAAACATCCCTGTGTGCTTGTTTTTTCTGTGCCAGGAAAAACTAAAACCCTCCCTGTAACTATTTTGCTTTTTTCTGTTCCTCTTGAAACTACTGTACATATAGCTGAGACATGTGAGGTCACTGATGAGTGACTTCTGTTTTCTTTTGGACAGTGGTGTGTGTGTGTGTGTGTGTGTGTGTGTGTGTGTACAAAATTCCCAACTGTATGGACCACAGTGTAGGGGCAAATGTACTTAAAGCATTTACGAGATCTATATTCACTTAGGCTTTATTAAATATTATTTAGAAATAATTGTACACTTAACTGTGTGTACTTAGCATCGGGAGCCAAAGATAGCATGATTATTACTAAACTTGTTATTTTATTATCTGAAAGTATTTGCTGAGGTCAACTTCACACTGAAACCAGTTGGTTACCTTGTCTGACAGCAGATTTTGAAAACTCTTCTGTTTTCTGACCCATATCCTGACTTTTTCAAGATTTGAGCGTAGTTGTCTCTGGACTCAAGCCATGTTGCTGTTATCATCTAATATTGCCTACTTCACCACCTGATCCCCAGTGCAAATAACAAGATAGATAATTACCTCTTCCAGTCCCATGCTTCGCATGTGATATGGCTATTGTTGAAATATGTGAGTGTCCATAGAGACACAAAAATATAGGGCATGAAAGATTTGTTTCAAGGGTCTGCAGTCATGATGAGAACACTTCTTAGCATTAACAGGAAAACAACTAAATCATACTTCCTAATAAAAATACATTCTGATTTTAGTTTAGAGAGATTATCCCAAAGCAACTACCATTTTCTAATAATAAAAAGCAATTAACAATTTAACCTTAATATAACCTTATTT
Organism: Dasyprocta punctata; assembly: GCA_004363535.1. Classification (NCBI taxonomy): domain Eukaryota; kingdom Metazoa; phylum Chordata; class Mammalia; order Rodentia; family Dasyproctidae; genus Dasyprocta; species Dasyprocta punctata. Next base: position 1,730 of record RJWM01043213.1, read on the forward strand.
TAAGTGCACTTGTGGCTATGGGCAAAATTTCTTCTATGGTGAACATTGAAAAGATAAAGAGACTCTAACAAGGGCATAACACTCATTTTTCCAATATTTTATGACATGAAACTTTGCTGTTGAAAAGGGAAGAAAGCCTTTTTAGATGGCATATGCATGCATACATCTCTAGAAACAATGAGAAAGGTGGGTTTCTGGCCAGTTCCTTGGGAAGAAGTAATGGTGTTTTTTTCCAGACAATATATTATTGAGGCATGAAAGTTCAATAGCTTTCTGTAGACTTCCTTGTGTTCCTGTCCTATAATTAAAAATCTCCTTACTAAAAGAGAAGTTGTATTGGTGAGACACGCTTACCCTTTTAACATGCTGCTGAATCCATGGATGAATTTAATAAAGGCAATGAGGTTCTCTCTTGTTAAGGAGGGAACTCCAAAGGAATTTTCCTTAGCCTTGTGGCTCTTTTGTTGTGACTGAACTCTAAGCTAGACAATTAGCATGTTAGAATCATTTTTCTGGATAGTAAACTTATTCAGAAATACATGTAGAGGATATTTTGTAATAAACTATTGAGTTATACTTAAATAGACTGCATTTTCACTGTGCATCATGAGATACAACTTTTTCTCCCCACATTGATGGCTTTTTCTACTTATCGATCCACTGCTACAGGCATTATCATCCCCATCTTCAAGGGAAAGAGACAGAGACCCAGGGAAGATAAGACACAACTTGTTAGGGTTTCAAATCCTAGGGAAAAAAAGTATAATCATAATATTTGAAAACAAATAAATCACTCTTATCTGAATTGTCTAGTGTTATGTTTTGTTTTGTTTTGCTTTTAATTCCTCTGTGTAAACTTTCAGAGGATTTCTTGTCACTTTCTCATTGCTGGGACACACAATCTCAATACCTAAAACTTAAAGGAAAAGTGATTTATTTTGACTGTTGTGTTTTAGAAGATGTAGTCCACAGAGGAAGTTGCTATGAGGAGAAGTCCAGGAAGAAGAGAGTGATGTTCTTCCGGGTCACCCACAATGAACTTCCTCTTTCGAGACCCTACCTTCTAAGGGCAAGTCAGCAGTGATGCCCCATAATCTGATGACCTTCAAAGCACAGGAGACACTGGTGCCATTTTCGATCTAAACCTTACCCAGAGAATTAGTTTTCAATAATGAACATAGATCCAACATTCTAAATAGAATTATAGAAAGGAAATATCTGAAAGAAATTTCTCTCAGGTAGCTTCAGTTGTAAATAAATACCACCATGTGTGGTCTCCGGCTTTGGGGCAAATTCTTCCTCTTCTCACTTGACTGAGTTGTCCCTGTTTTGAGTTGTGACAGTGTAAGAAAATGACCTATTTACCACCATTCATGATCCATGGAACTCAGAGACCTTCTGGGAAGAGACGGAGGGGTTTTTTTGTTTGTTTGTTTGTTTGTTTGTTTGTTTGTTTGTTTGTTTTTTTGGTGGCACCAGGGATCGAACTCTCACCCTCATGCCTGCCAGGCAGGCGCTTAAGTCACTGAGCTAAACTCCCGGCCCTATATTTTTTGAGACAGGGTTGCACTATGCAGCTCAGGCCGGCCTGGTGCTCATGTTGTAGCCCAAGCCGGCCTCAAACTCACAACGCTCTTCTTACCCCAGCCTCTGGAGTGCTGGGATTAAAGGCGTGTGCCACCACGCCCCGCTAAGGCTGAGTATTTCTTAATATAATAAGGTACATCAGTACTCAGATTAGTGTGGTGGCGGATGTGACTGTGCCACTGTGATCCCCACACTGCAGAGCTTGAGGCAGGAGGAGTGTGGTGAGTTCTAGGCCAGCCTGGGCCACATCGTGAATTCAAGGCCAGCCTGATCTACATAGTGAGACCTGTTCTTTAAAAAAACAAAAATAGTCTCACTGATGAAAGAAGAACACATTTTTAATATCTCTCAATAATAAGGACTCAAAGGATTTAACACCAAACCCATGAAATATAAAATGAAATTACTTTATATACCCTATCTCTATCTTTCTATGTCAAGGTTACATCATTATTTAATTTTCCTGTATGGTATAAGGATATTCCTATGCAAATTCATACCATTTGATGTATCTAAAGAAAAGTGGGTTTACTCAGGGGCCTTGCTTTTATCAGCACATTACAGTAGTTGATGCATCCTGTCTGGTTCTCCATGCGTTTGGCAATAGTCTGCCTGTAGATGTGTCTTTCACTTCCTACCTTCTGGTAACCTTAACCTTATGGTGTTAAAAAGTTGGCTAAGGGAGCATAGTTTGTCTGGGTTTGAAATTTTTCAGAAAAAAATGGTGATATGTAAGAATACAGAAAAGTCAGAAGACATTTGAGAGAGAAGCAAAAAGACAGAACAAAGAGAAAGACCAAATCTAGTGTCTCTCTGTCATCATGAATCTGGAAAAGCCCAAGTAGCAACAGTGTAAAGAGTACTCAGTTTTCAATACTACTATTTTGGTAACACTGTGTAAATACAAATGTAATACAAACCCCTATAGTCTGTATGTTTCTCACCATTTAACCACTTTGTCGGCACATCTGCTTTATTTGATGCTCATATTGATTTTGTTCCTGGTTAACTTTGCATAGATATTACACCTGCATCTTCCTAAAGATAATATTTATTATAGCAATTGAAATGCATAATTTGATAGAAAATATGAACAGTGTAAATAATTAGCTGATTTACAACTTGCTTTACATAGTATCTTCAATTATTCAGATGATTAGCAAAACTGAATTCAAGATAAAAACCTCAGCTTAATTTGAACTTGTCCTTGAAGCTACTTTCTGACCCATTTTACCATATTACCTGTTGAAATTTTCAAAAGAGAAATTTTAGACTTTGTATTTAAGGTGAATTTTTTTACTGTTAAATTCTAATTTTTCAAAATTCCCTTCTCTATTGTATTCCTTTCCCTAGATGAAAAGTTCTTGAACTTATCAATACAGATTACTTTATTTTGTTCTTTTAAGAGCCTGTGACTTTTAGCAATAGAGTGCAAGAACTTACTGTTTCTCTGCTGGTTGAACTCCCAGAAAAATTGTTTTCTGATCTGAAAAATCTAAATGTTAGAAGTTTAGGGAATATGGTTTACTTTACAGTTTAAACAACACTTCTCATAAAATAAAACACTATGAATATTAAAGGAAATATAATTATCATCTGAAATGCTGACCAAATTGCTACTGTTTCACAAAGTGACCTTTGACCATTAATTTTGGTTTTTATATAAAAGGAATACTCACTGATTTGTAACATAAATATAGACACTAGTAGAAGGTACCCTTCTTCCCCCTTTGGAAAGACAGATTAGTGCAAGTTTATCAATTCCAAGGGATGAAAAAGCGTTGCATCCCGTACTTCCTTATCTCCACTCTCATCATGCTTTTCTGTCTGAAGGTTTTTGTGTGAGCCTCTTTCATTATCAGAAACTTTCCTCATATATACAAAAATATTCTGCAAGAAAATAGTTAAAGCACAAATCAGGCCCGAGGATAAAGCTTTAGAGGAGGTGTCCACAGCTATGTGCTCCATCTTAGCTGCACTCGGTCTTTTTAGTTCATTTTTCCAAACCAAAAAAAAATTATATTATAAAGTGAAAGAAAATAAAGAGTGGATCTTTTGTTTCCTTTTCTGCTGAACTCTCATTTCTCTACTTGTGATGGGTCCTAACCTCAAGGACCATAAGTTCGCAGAGCTCCCTGCAGATGGTTCCTGTTCCTATCTATTGACACCAAAGGCAAAATCAATCTGAGCTGCAGTAGTGTCTCTGAAAATCTTATATCCAAACTCTTGACCCAGTGGCACTAGAACCATCTTATGGCCTGACAAGGACTTTATAATGTAGGTTCATGTCCTACACATTGTAAATTTTTGGATTGTTTGTTCATCTGAGCATAAGTTACTATAACTCTTTCCTGTGATTTTCTTTCTTGCTAAAATTGTGCTCTGCATAAGCAAATGCAATTTTTAGCAGTGTAAATATAAACAAGATGGAGACCATATATATTTGTTCAACAACCTTGTGGAAAAGCATATGTTCATATTAGCCTTGAATTCTATGACTTTTTATAGTAGCATATAAATTACATTGCTGAGTTATCTTTTTTTTTTTCCCTCCAAAACTGGAAATAGTAGTCTGATTCCAACGAGTCCCAAAGGAGTTACTACAGGGCAAGTTTACTTTTCTAGGAAAAGTCTGTAGTTTAGGTTTAACTAAAACTCTTATATCCTCCCACAGCTTTCATGCAAATACTTATCTTTCTAAAATATATGTGTGCTTTCATCCAACCATACCTACAGAATATTTGAAGTAAAGCACATGAATAAGAAAACATTATGACATGCTTGCTGCAACTGTAACAAAGTTATAAATTTAGGTCAGTTTAATGTATTTATTAGGTAGCTTTTATCTTTTAGATTTCCTGCCAGGAGTGGAGTATAAATAACTATCTAGGACACAAACCTAATTCTCTCCAAACTTAGTCTGGTAGATGTCTATGTAAGTTATTTATACCACAGAGAGAGAAAGACAATAGCATAAAATATATCAAGGAATCTGTTTTTAAGTCAACATGAGATCTGTTTTAAATGCAGAGGTCAATTCCAAAAAAAAAAAATCTGTGAAAGGACTTCATGTTTATTGAACATGAATGAAACCTTGCTGGGTTGTTTCTTTGTGTTTTGTATTGTTCTACTTTATGTGGTGCCTCTTTAAATGATCCACTTAGCCAAGGCAAACACATATAAAGAATTATTCATAAAAGATTACTGGCCTCTTGCCAATCCTTCTATATCATTCATGGCTTTTTTTGTCCTTTTTAATAACTTGGACATTCTTTTTGGACTTGGTCCTTAGCTCATAGTCTTATGAACAATTTTGTTATTGCTACTTTTCTGTACTACACCTGAAGATAAACAAACAAACAAACAAACACAAACAAAAAAAATTTCCCATGCTCTCTTGTAGTTATTACCACAAACTTGGAAGGAAGCATTACCCTCAGTGATCTTCTGTTGGTATATAGTAAACATCCAGCTTTCTAGGACAAACACAAAACCCCACCAGAACTGCAATGCTTGCTGAATTTCCTGGTGTGAGAATTTTCACGTGGCATATACTGAACTATCTGTATAATGTCACTGAACATGACACTGGGACTTTTTGACTCTTAATTCTCAGAAAAAGTTGGGTCTAGTCAACAGAAATGAGTATTCTTTTCATAATACAATTGTGATACGATTCTTAAAAAGGAAGCTTGCAGCAGAAGGCTAATATTTGTGACAGTGAAAATCAAGAAGAATTTTGGTAGAATGAAAGTCTAACCAAAATAAGTCATAGTACTGGAAAATGTGTAAATATGTGAACTCTGAATCAAGTGCAGGAGAGGCCATCTTAAATTATCCTGATGAACAGTGAGCAGAATAACTACATTCTCTCATGGAAAATGTATGTACAATACATAGCATGCAGCATAAGCCTACACCCATGCATATATATATATATATATATATATATACACACACATACATATTTCTTTTTTCTTCAAAGTACAGATTTACTTGGACTTCTTATGAGACCATTTTAATAAATGCATCACAATTTGAAAGTCCTGCAAGACAAAAATGCATTTAATATGCCTAACCTACCAAATATCCTGGCTTAGCAAACAGTATTTTGGAGAATATCACTTGTATACCTTTGTGATCACAAGGCTGGGCATGACTGGTGGCTTCAGGCTGATGCACAATCTGAGACAGAAGGGAATATCAAGCAGCATATAATTTGTGCATCTTTAGCAATGATCTGGAAATCATAGCCTGTTTCCAATAAGTCCCCAAGAATATTATTACAGGAGCAGTTTATTTTCCTAAGAAATTCTGTGCTTCAGTTTTAATCAAGATTTTTGTACCCTTTCACATTTTTCATATAAATATCTAACTTTATCTGCTAGAGAGAAAGGAGAAACAAAGTAAGGTATAATACTAGCAGCTCCTGGGAAATACAATCTCTTTAGATCAAGAGAAAAGTAAAAATACAAAACACTGAGGGGAACTTCACCTTAAATTGTTTTGCTTTCACATGTCATACAGTGAAACATTATGTAAAATCATTTTAAATTGGAAACCTTCTTTATTCAAAAGAATGGCACTTGTATCTCTCCTGTATTTGTGAATGGTTATGAATCACTCTTATACCAATAAGATATGAACTGAGGGACATGGGTCAACCTTGGCGGAAGGGTTTAAGGACAAGAGTTTGATTTTCCATTTATCATGCTCTGGTGATTGTAGAACAGCAGGTTGATAGAGCAGTGCCAGGAGAAATTTTAAAACAAGAGGCTGGCAGTCCCGGAATGTCTGACACATGCATCGAAGGTTCCCCAGGATAAAGAAATGTTTAAAATCTTAAGTCAATGAGATTTGTTAAATTTATGCTATCCTAGCCAAATCAATAATAAGGAAAAACAGGAAGAGAAGGAAAACAAGAAAAGGGAAGAGTGCTTTAGCTACTTCCCTCATCATTAAGGCATAATACTGAGTAGCTCAACTTAAAGGACAAAAGGTGGTTTATTGGGCTCATAGTTTCAGTGGGTCCCTTCCATGGTAAACTGACTCCAAGGCAGAAATGGTATAGTGGAAGGGTTCGACAGAGGAAAACTGCTGTTTTCTTTGTGTCCAGGAAGCACAGAATAAAAGGAAGAACCAGGCAGGAAGTTATATCTTACTAATCACATCCCCAGTGACCTATCCCTAGCCGGGCTCATCCTCCTAACAGTAGACTCTCCTGCTAAACTGGTTTTTGCATGAATCCATTGGTGTGTACAGTGCCCTGTGATCTACTCACCTTTAAACAGCCCTGCCTTTAAATGCATAAGAGCTTTGGGGAATGTTCTGGATCTAAACCATAATAAGGAGGAAGAAATTCAGAAATACTGTTGAGCCGATAATACTTATTTCATGGCATAATTGAATCTTTAGTAAATCTTACTGAATTTGTAAAATCTTGAATTAAAAGACACTCCAAAAATCACACACACACACACACACATAGAAAAAATGATTCTCCTTGATTTCCCACAGGCAGCTGGCACTTGGGGTTTGGAAAGGGCTTAATTCTCACTACATACTTAATAGAAATTTCATGTGGGTAGATGATAGACAATTTTTGCTCTGTTGCATATATCTTCCTGAATTTTTCAAATTTGCACTCAAAATTAAGTAAATTCCACATCAATGTTGTAATGAAACAACAAAAGGTATAGATCATACAAAAAGTACTGTATGCTTAAAGAACATCTTACTTCTAATTTGTTACTTCCTAAAACAGTGGAAATAATGAAGATACATATTTCATTGCTGTCCTTTTAAATTGAGGACATAGAGCAGTGAGAGAGGAGTCATTGGGACTATCCTGCAAAGAAATGGAAAACAATTTCAAATTAAATCCACCTGACTTCTCAGCAATAGTGTTTAAGAAAATATCTAATCACAAGCTTAAAATGTGAAAACATTCCCTGATAATTCTAAGATTTGCTCTTTACATCTTTCATTGGAAAGACTGAAGATAAGCTTATGCACATCTTCATTCTTCAAATAATTTTCATACAGTAAGATAATTATTTAAACTATCAGATCCATAGTATTTTCATCAAAGAATTTTTTTGCTGATTTCATTATCAGCATAAATTAAAATAAGTACTGACTTTGTTGGCACGTGTATGTTTTCTTGAATACTTTAGTGGTGGAAGAATTTAATTGCATCAACTTGATTCACTTAGTAGCTGCTCAGGGGATCAGTAAAGCACACTTTTTGTTGTGTGTGAGTGGGTCATGGAGGTGTGACTTTGGTATTATACATGGTCCTCACTCCTTCTCTGGCTCTGTTCCCTGCACTCCTTCCTGGCTACCAGGAACTAAGAATCTTTGCTCCAGCCTATGCCTCAGCCATGATGTTTCCACCTTGAATCCAGCAGACCATGGAATGAATCTCCTAGAACCACGGCCAACTTAAATTTCTCCTCTTTTAACATGAAGGCATTAAGTATTGTGTTTCAGTGGTGGGAAAGTGGCTAACACAACTCCTACTCAAACTATAAAACTGTTTTTTTTAAAGGTCGCTCTAATAAATTATTTCAATTCATTCAGAATCTCTGTAGTTTCATATATTCAAATAATACACTCTCTCAATTTTAATCATTCCACAAAGAACTGTAAACATTCAATGTATACTGCACTGCAGCTTGTACTAGCCTATTTTAAATTTTACATTGATAAATATTATTGCGTTGTAGTCCAAACCTGTAAATAAATTTGCAAAACTCACTCAAAGTGAATTGTTGAGAATATCGAGATTCAGAGATAGTACCTGGTTGCTCAAAGTTCACAATAATTTAGCTGGTTTTCTGTTCTTGGTCCATCGTTATTTCTGCTAAGTCCTTGGTGGGTACAGAGTGGTGCTTGGATAAATAAATGTTGGTATAAGAAACATCTCTCATGCTTCAATCTAAGAATGTTTTGGACTCAGCAAGAACTCCAGTCCAATAACAAAATAATACAAACCACAGTGCCTTCAATCAGCCTGAAAATACTAGAGACACAAAACAACAGAATATGTATATCTTCCTTTGGGAGGAAAATACTGCATTGTTTTTGTATTGGAGTGTTTTTGTTTTTCGTTTTTAGTTTTGCTAGAAAGGATACATTGCAGACTAAAAAATTCTTTTTAACATTTAATTGTTACCATGTTTGTCATTTCTGAGAGTTCTCTACTTTTGGTGGGTATAGATTGTGACATTTTTATGCCAAAAAATTTCAGTATATTGTACCTAACCTGAGTCCTGAGTTGCATACATACACTATGAATATGTAACTTACACATTCACATGTCACTTAATGACAGACTTGTGTCTTTTGCTGATTTGACCGCTGCAGAAATATTGTAAGGCGTATTTACACAAACCAAGATGGGTGTGGCATCACTGAGAGATATACTCTGATTCATCTAGATCACAATTGCAAATTTTTTGGATCAAAACTTCAGCAAGTGGTGCATGACTCTGTAGGAGTATATGGGTAAAATTGTAAAGTTGGTGATTGAAAGGGTTGGTTGAGTGAGACTGGAGAAACTTTCAGCAAGTAATGGAATTTACACATTTGTGTGAGCCAATAATTCACTCTTCCCATTAAGAATAGAAAGTGTGCAACAATTTTGCTGCCATAGCAGCTCACACACACACACACACACACACACACACACGCACACACACACACACACGCATCTTTGCCAGGTCACTTCTTACCCAGTACTGGAATTGATTCTACGTATCCATCTTTCTCTAATTATCTCTCAAGGCCTTGAGGAAAGGGAATGCAGAAACATTTCAAATCATTATCTCTTACATTATCCTCATCTCTCAGTGGTGTGAATGTGTATTGTTTAGGAGATCCCCCACATCAAAGTTGTAGGATTAAGGTAAATAAGACTTACAAAACTACTTCTCCACATTTCAGGCCCATCTAGTTGGTTTTTTATCCAATCTTAGTGACCCACTTATATCTCATGTTCTCATTTTATTTTATTTTTTAGAGAGTCATGTTCCCATTTTAAAGCTCATCAACACTCACTTGCTGGGTAAACCTATCAGTCAAAATTGCAACTTTAATAAAGACAGCGTTCACCTTTCTCTGCTATGACATTTCACAGCCAGAGAGCTTCATGTGTTGTCCAACCAATGCCACAGAAATATATTGTCTAAGTAAAGTCTTCTTTCCAACACCACAGCATCACAGTGAAATGAAATAAATGCAGAGCAAAGACTATTTGAACCAATGGGATTATTTGACAATTTATTTGTTAAAAAAATATCCTGTTTCGATAAGGTGATACTTCCTTGATGGAGCACATTTAAAAATCAAGGTATCTAACATGAATGTTAATCAGCAAGCTGAGAATAGTAAGCTCCACAGACAGAGCAACCATGATAGAGACCAGGTGACTTCAGCTTGGTTTGCACTTCTCTGCAGAAATATCCAAGTAGTGCCAGTTTTTCCCTTAAGGTCCAGGAAATACACCATAAACTGGTTCTCTCTCTCTAGACAAATCCTTCTCTCAAGATAGAATAATATTAGTCAGTGTGATATAATTATATATGGCTATATTTTCATTTAGGTGTAACGATCAATAAGACAGGTCATTTCTTTTATAAACATAAAATTGTAAGCATTTAAAATGTAGACTAGGTAAGATAATATGGAAGTAGAAAAATGAAGTTAGTAAAATGGATTGATTAGGGAATAAGAAACAGGCCTGTATAATAAATCACATATTCTGCATGTAGAAAAGAAGATGGAGTAATGCCTTATTGACTAATGAAGTAAACGGAGAATACTAGTGTCAGTATTATTAAACTATATGAAGAAAATATAAATGCAGTATGTTTAATTTCTTAATTCAGGGATAGTTCAGGTAAAGGAATGCATTTCTAGGGTGATTAAATTAGATTGAAAGAAACAGAGGCACTAGGTGCTAAAATACTCATCATCAGGTTTATCTGCTCCATGTCCTTTTTGAGACTTCAACAACAGAATATTGAAAGAAATGCAGGCTGCCTAGTCTCAAAATTGCATTTAAAATACGTTTTGCATTTTCTGTGCTATGATTGATGAATAGGAGACACGAGTAGTTTTCTAAATTCTTTTTCTGCTCTGAGTGGTAGAAGGAAGTGGTAATGTTTCCTCTGAGTCTCCAGTAGTGTTTCAAAGGTGAAGAAAAAGAGTATATATATTATGTTGTTTCTTGAATGAGATTGATTTCCTTACAAAGCTTATGTGTTTTCTTGTCCTCAGAAAGAGAGAATACAGTCTTCAGTGAAATTTAGTACAATTTTTAAACTTACAGGGTTCTGAATACCTAGTATAGTAGCCTAATACTCCTTTGCAGCTTTTTTCCTTGGCTTTCCATTACATGGAATCATAGCATTCCACCTCATTTCTTAGCATTTAATATTCAGCGCATCAAAAGAAGTCATCTCAAAAAAGAAAATGAAGTTTTCTACATTTAAGTGATAATTGCTGGATTGTGATTTAGTCAAAGATACAATTCACTAACTAAGAAAAGAGTGGGTGCTTTGAAAGAAGTTGATCTTTTGACTTTTCTGGCGTGTTGTTCTTTGTGTTATCATTGCTGCCAGGTTCTCGCTGTCACTTTTTCTGACTCAGTGTGCCTTTAGTGGTTACTTCCACACCTCCAGAATCAGTGATTGTAGTACTCTTGGTAAAGGTTTGCCAAGAATGCACATGTCACAGAGCCTAAACCTCCGTTACCAGGAGCTGCTCATGAAAGATGAGGAGAACACTCTTCCGGCCACAGTGGAGCTGCACGTCTGCCTTCAAATGTCTGTGACGCCATCCCTGACCTGTAAGACATCATTCAAGTCATCAGAGCCATTTACTCTCAGTTCTAATACTTGCTCCTAAAAGGTAATAGTGCTGACTGGCAGCTCCCAGTGAGACTTTATTTATAATTTGCAAACTTTATAGAAGATTTTTTTCCTACGTCATCACATATCTTTTTGTTTTTCTTCCTAAGGAAAGATTTAATCATTTTATTGAAAGTAAAAAAAAAAACCTATTGGTAATTATTAATAGATCTGAAAGGAAAGACAGCAATGCAATAATAATAGAGGACCTCCATATTGCACATTCAAAAATATAATATTTATCCAGATAAAAATCAATAAGACAATGCTCAACATGGCATATAATTTAAAGTTAATGAACCTCATAGATGCATGCATGTTGTCTTAGTTACTTTTTCGCTCGTTGCCAAGAGAAAATACCTGACGCCCAAAGTTAGGGAAGGAAAGGTTTATTCTTACAGTTTCTCGGGAGTTTCAGTCCATAAAGTGGGCTCCAAGGCAGCATGGGATGACGGGGCTACAGTTCATGGCAGCTGCAAGCTGCAAGCCACAATCTGCACTGGCGAGAGAGAGGGCAGAAGCCGGGAAGCAAGCAAGAGGAAGACCCGCCTTCCCTTATACTGTATCTCAGCTCCACCCCTGGGCGGGTGTAGCAGTCACGTCATTAATCCTGGTGCTAGACAACAAACTGATCACAAGCATCAGACTCAGCCCCATCAAAAGTATGAGGACTTGGGGGTACATAGCATATCCTATAC
>RJWM01043214.1:0-13926 GCA_004363535.1 Dasyprocta punctata
ATTTTTGAAATATACTAAAATGCAATGCCTGCCTATTTATGCATTATTTGATGTTCAGGGTCTGAGTAAGATGTCTGTTAGAGGTAGGTTTTAATGTAACTGATGCAATTCCGAGAAATACTTCTATAATAGCTATGTTACTCAAGATTTTCCAGAGAAACAGAGCAAAATAGTATATATATATATATATATATATATATACATATATATATGAATTTATTAATATATATGTATATATGAATTTATTAGGGGAAGTGGTTGATATGATTATGAAAATTGGGAAGTTCCATCAAATATCAGCAAACTGGTGCACCGGTGAAACTTACATAATGTGTAGTTCATGTACAAAACCTCAGAATATGGGAAACCTGTGGTGTAATTTGCAGTCCAGTGCTATGCACCTGAGAATCCAGAGAGTGCTTATTAAATCCCAGAATATATATTCTGGCATTTTGATAACTAAGGAAAAGAGAAGATGTGTATCCCAGTTTCAGATGACAAGGTCAAATATATCTTTCATCTGTCTTTGTGTAAAATGTTTTACCTTAGTTGTGATTAACATGTAGTAGTTGTTCATAACATATTAACAGGATTCAGTGTTATATTTCAACACCTGAGTACAAAGTTTGCTGTCCAAATTCACCGGCATTTCATCCAACCTCTCCCCACTCTTCCCAGTCTCCAGTATTCACTGTTATACATTCAGTTTGCCTTTATTTTAAACTTCCTCATATGAAAAATAACGTGGTACCTCTCTATCTATCAGGCTGACAGTAGGTCTAGATCATCCTATTGAAAACCTGTTCAAATTCTCATAAGAAGTCAATGTGAAGGGCTTTGGGAACTTTTCTCCATACATGTTCCAGGTTCTTGTCATACCTCCTTTCATAGAAACAGTTTTAGCCACATCCTACCTTCCTGTTTCATATTCCTTTGAGACACACATACCCCTACAATATTTTATGCAGTACTGAGGGAGTGGAAGTCTCTGTCTGCCATAGCTTTTCCCAGCTGGAAGAGGTTGCAAACCCTATGTAGTGGGAATTATGTGCTCTGCGGCTACCTTGGGGTGTTGTGATTCACTAGCTGGGGTGAAGAGAAAAACTTTTAGAAGACAATGAGCAAACAATTTGTGAATGTTGAGTTGCCTGTTTGGTAGGAGAAAAAACCCAAATACGAGGAACAGGTCAGATTTCCATGCATCTTGTAGAGGACAAAGTATAGGAACGAGGTAGTTTAGACAAATTATTAAGAGCCTGAGAGCCATAACTTTAGGAAGATGACCCATGTATGAATCTACTTAAAAATGAGAGCCCCAATACAGTTACCCATTTAAGCCATGGTGAATTATGCTCAATAGTGACTCTACTTTTCTGCATCTGGAGTAATACTGCAGTTTTGCCTTCTGAAGAGGATCCCTAAGTCATATGGAGTTTCTAAGGAATTGCTTTCTTCTTAGTCCTGTAAAAATTGCAATGACTTCTTCCCATGTAGGATTTTTATAACTTGTCACTGCATCTCTTAAGAAAGGAACAGAATGGTTCCTCAGGGGTTAGGAATAAGGGTAAGGTCTTGACTGGTGTAGGGCTGACCTTCTTGCCTCCCTATCAGACTTTTGATTTCCAAAATGGATTTTAGAAATATCTCTTTGGAATCCCTTGCAATGAATGACAGTGACCTGCTTGGGAAGACAGACTACCTGTAAGAGTTGTAGAATTTCCTGCTTGTGTTCTATAGATGATTCTTATTAGTTAGCAATCTCCTTCTTTACAAATCTTAGATGCTCACAGAACTTTTTAAAAAAATTCAGTTTAAATGAAAAGTGAAAAATGAAAAAATTTTATATTCGGAAATATCTGCATATACATTTATCCCTGGGTTAAATGGGGATTGAACCAGGGACTTAGCACTTAGCTATACTTCTAATCATTGTTCATTTTTTTTTCATCTTGAGACAATTTCTAGCTAAGTAATTAAGTTGCATAGACTAGGCTGAAAGTTGTGAATTTCAGCCTCAGTTTCCCATAGTGCATGGAATATAGCCATACAGCATAACACTCAGCCTATATTTGTCTTTATAACAATTCAGTTGTAAAAGTTAATTTTTAATAAAATTTAAATGAAGGAAATTAGAAAGTAAAGACTATCTAGGGCCTAAGAAAACCATAATGCACTTTCAAACTAATCTCTTGTTCTTTAACATTATTTGTACTTGCTTTATTCTTTTCTATTCTGATACAAATATAATTCACAGAGATTTCTACACCTAGATTTTCTACCCAGCACCACAAGCTGCCATCTTTTAGATGTGTTCAATACTACTGGCATTCAGTGTCAATTGGTTTAGTATGTATTCCTATCATCCTAACCAATAACGTGCCATTGTCCAAAAGTGCTCCATTCTGAAACAGTAGCTTCAAATTCATAAATTTTATCATTCCAGCAGTCTAATTTTGTTACTTGTACAGTTTTTCAAACTCCAGTTTCTGAACTTCAGTCATTAATCTCAATTTGATCCTAATATCTATCTTCATTTCTTTCCTTAGAGAATTTTCTATGATCTTTCTCTACATTTCACCCAGTGTGCTCAACTACTGTACCTGTTATATAGAAATAAAACAATTTTCACTGTAAATCATTGCAATTATTTCTCTGCTTTGTCTGAAGCCAAAGTCTTTGTTAGAGAAAATAACTCATACTGATTGGTCACTACATACAGTGTTTTCTACACAGGGCATGCAATTTTAATTGAAATCCAAAGCTATCTTCAAGCCTCAACATTTATTATTTTTTTCATATTGGTTCCAATAGGCATTTGAACGTTTCCATACTTTCAAGACTAAAACTCTTCTACACCTTTTTTTTCATGTTTAGCAGAATACCAAGGAGTGTCAAATTCTCTAGTAAAATGCTCTTCAATTTCTCCATCCATATCTGTACTTGTAATTGTATTCACACCAGCACTGTCTTAGTTTCTCATCAATGGGACAAAATACCCAACATTTGAGTTAAATAATGAAAGATTTAGTTTAGGTCGTGGTTTGTAGAGGTTTAAGTCCATAGTTGGTTTGACTCCAAGGCAAGACAGCATGGCAAAGAAGTATGGCAGAGGAGAAAAAATCCATGGCAGGCCAGGCAAAAAGCAAACAATAGAAACATGTCTATTTCCTTTTTATTCCATTCAGCCGACAAACCTATTGGTTGATGCCACCAGCACCTAGTGTGGGCCTTTCCATCATCCATACCTACAACTACACACTGAAATAATCAGTGGACTAATCCAGTTATCACACATTCATAATCCAGTGTCACACACCCATGATCTAACTACCTTACAAAAGCTCACCTATGAGCATGGGAGGCTTTTGTGGTGCATCTAGATAGAAGACATGGCAAGTACTTCCTTTCCTTTTAAAGAAGCATCCTTTCTATTTTTTTAAGAAAAAAAAACCCTCCATTTGTGACTTCAGTCAGATTTTAAAGAACACTTTATACTAATATTTTTGAAACTTCAATGACCATATAAATTACAAGGGTTCTTGTTAAGCATACTGATTTAACCTAGGATTTTGGATGTTGTATTTTTAATTAGTTTCCAGATGAGGTTGGTGTTTCTGGGCCATTACAACATTCATTCGTAAGAGTTACTTACCAGTTTTAGCATTTTAACTACCTTTTAAATTTATCTTTAACTTATGTCTTAATCTTATTTTTAAACTTGAATTTGTTACCTTGTATGCTAGGGGGAAAAATCTTCGTCTTCATGACAACTCTAGTTATTGCTGCCTATTTTCTGTTTTCTCACGCAAGCTTCACATAAGTGAAAAATAAAACTGATCCTCAAATCCCTTGATTGTGATTTATTTGTCAATATTATTGCAATTTGGTTGCTATGTGCATGTTTTCCTAAAATGGATGATGATAAAATTATCAATAAGCTTTAAAAAAGAGAAACTTTTAACCCAGTGAATAATCATCTATGTTGATATTATCTCTCATTCTTCTTTTCTAGATATTTTCCATGTTTCTTCTAGCATTATTCTGACATCCCACTATTTTCTCTCCCTTTAGTGTGCTTTTCTTCTGGTGATTTTTCTTTTTAAACCCTTAAGTTTTTCTTTGAACATCATTCCCAGGTGATGATCATATGTATTATATCAGTAATTACCTGGATTTTGATTTCTTATGTAGAATGTTTACTCATGTTATCCTGAAGCAATATATTAAATTGTTACTCAAGAAAGATATATGCGGAGTTCCTGAATACTTCCATCTTAGAAAGTCTCAGACTAAATTTGTTCTTTCCCCATCTAATCTCTCAATTTAGAAAAAAATTAATTTTTTTTGTTTCCTATCCTGAAGAATGACTACTGCACTCACAGTGAAATAAAGTGGAGGTTTAGGCTTCATCAACCACAACTCCATCTGTTATTGCAGAGAAAACCTATAAGTTATCAAATCTATTTTATTCTGTCTCTTAATTATTTGTTAAATGCACCTACTTCTCTCCATACCACCTGCCATATGTTCATTTGCATCTCCATTACCATCTTTCACTTAGAGTACTACAATCATTCCAAACTCTTCTTACTGCTATTTCTCTTTTGTCCCACAGTATATATATTTCTTAGTGAAGAAATAAAAATGGTTCTAAAATGCAAATATCTCCATTCCATTTGTCTACCTAATAGTGTTTAAGAGTTTCCATTATCCTCAGGAAAAACTCCAAATACTTTAGTGTGCCGTATATATAAGCATTTCTTTATAAACTTCCCCATGCTTATCTTTCCAGTATTTTATAGACTACACTTTGGTTGTGTTAAAATTATAGTGACTTTCTTTTTACTCCCCAAATGTGTCATTCTTTATTCTACTTTCTAGTGATTATGTGGGCAACTCTCTCTAGCTATAACTCTCTTTCTTTCTCTTTCTTTTATTTCTGTCACAAATTTTTCTCATCCTCAAGAGCTTCTGAGATGCCAACACATATATTGTGCTGGGTTTTTTTCCTCTGCTCTGCCAACCTCCGAAGAGTAAATTTATTATGGCGTATTATACATGGCAATCATATTGTAAGTTCATTGTTTGTTGCTCTTATCATCTGTAAATCTCTGAGGGCCAGAGATATTACTTAGCATTCTAATTGAAGCAACGAGTAGAGAGCCAAATTCATAGGCATGGATTTAATGCCCTTTTAAAGAAAATATGAAACAAGAAAAATATCCTTTAAAAAGAAATTATCTTCTATGAATGCTTAAGTAGTTTTGCAGTATCCATTTTGTCTGCAGTTAAATAGATAATATTCAGCTAGTGTACTTATGTAACAGCAAATGTTTAGACATCTTAGGGCTTATTATAATTTTTTTGCTCCTTGCCAAACTTTATTTTACTCTAGACAAGCTGCATTATTTCACTTTGAGTATCTTACTCAAGAAGCTGGAGTATATTTTTTTGAATTGAATGTATCACAATATCCTAGAGATTAATACAGCTTAATGCCAACCAGAACCCTAGAAAAAAAAATCTAACCTGTATGAGTTCTACTGTTTAGATTTTTCAGTTACTCAAAGAATATAATGATTCAAATGTAAATGTTGCAATTTCTTTTTTTTTAATTTTAAAGATAGTAAAATCCAATAAAACATGACAGAACAAAGTCAATCAAAACAAAGCAGTAGAACAGGCACAGAACTTCAAAGAAAGATACTATGGAAACAGTAGCTACTATAGTATATCTTGTTATTTTCAGAATAGTTGACCATTCCAATGGGTATAGTAAAATTAAACCAAAAGAAAAACACAATAAAACCAATAAAACAGAATATAAAATAAAGCAAAAAAATAATACAGAATAAAGCAAAACAATGAGAATATTGGGTCTCGAATACAAGATAGAAGAGAATCCCCCGTATTTGCTACATTGCCTAGTGTCATCTTCCAAAGAGTTGCTCAGGCTGCCGGCCTCAGGTCTGCAAAATCAAAGAAACAATACTAGCATTTAGTTGCTTTATGTACATTAGTTGCCATCAATTTAGCCAGCCCTCTGAACCAGCAGGTTGCTTATGGGGTGTGGGTGTGGGGAGGGGTTGTTGTCCTTGATTCTTAGCATGCGCACAGGTAGGCATATGGGAGGCACATGTTTCTCTTCCTGGAGTCTGCACTGGTCATGCAGTCCCCTGGAAGGCAGACTATTTGTCTTCTGGTGGGAGCCACTCTGACCAAAAGTTGTAATTTCTACCTATGAAAGAAGAATGTATTCAAAGACTAAGAAGATAAAGTATTATAGTAAGTAAAATATCATTTAGTCTAGGAGAAAGATTAATATGTTTTTATCTCTTATTTCCCAAGTATAATATCAGATACCTATAACACATACAACTTACATTGGAATAACTTCAAAATGAGATAGATACAGAATTCAGTCAATATAAACATAGATATTTCTCTAGAAGGTCCAATTTAACATTGTAGGGTTGAATTTGAATTCTTCTTACTCTGTTTTCCAAGTTCATTTCTCTTCTGTGTGTCTATTTTATTGGTGAAAACACACACAATTTAGAAAAGCCACAAACCTGATCTTTGTAGATGATTAGTACTTTACGCTTATGCTGGGCAACATGACACTTGACTTTCCCTTCTTTTAAAATGTGTGTGTGTGTGTGTGTGTGTGTGTGTGTGTGTGTGTGTGTGAGAGAGAGAGAGAGAAAGATTCTGTGGATTGAAACTGGGGCCTTACACATACCAGGCAAGTGCTCTACCACTGAGCTACATCCCTACCCTTAATTCTATCATTTTACATTAATTCAAATATAGATGATCTTCTAATATGACTCTCACTGGAACAACATATGCCTAACCTACACATATTTTCAAGTAGTAAATGTAGTCATTGTTAGTTCCCTCTCAAGTTTTATGGGAAAGAAGAAACTAAAACATAGAGGTTTGGAGATAGGTACTAGTAAACTACAAGCAAGTGGACCTTAGTCACACAGAGTATAGACCTGAACTTTTCTTACTGAAACTAAACGAAACAACATGTAGTGACCTTTTATTTTGAGCATCTAAAAGGCATTAAAAACTGAATCCATTTATTTGGACTCTAAACTACTGTATAAATTTCACCTGTTTTCAAAGAGAATTTCACATTTAATAACATTTTTCAGTTTAATTCTTATCTAAAAATTTTTAAAAAGCTGTATCTATAAGTAACCACTAGCCAAGATTATATTGCTCTCCTGTTGCCCAAAGTTTATTCAGTTATATAAGATCAGTAACTACTCTTCTACACACTCAGCCAAAGAAAATAGAGTACTTACGTATAAACTAATAAAATTGTCACAAAACTTTAATACAAATATTTGTTATGGACTTCTAAGTTTGTTAGCTGAGTAAAAATGTACGTATTTTTAAAATTCAAAGTACATATTGACAGTATCTAAGAAACTGAGCTTCATATATTTAATTTTTTTGTTTTATGAGAAAAACAAAATTTTATAGCAAAATAGTAAGAATAATATAGTTAATACAGAGCTTATATTTTTCTAATATTTCACCTTTTCAGGTATATATATATATATATATATATATATATAATGAATGTTGAGTTTTAGTATTTTATTCTTGCATATAGACATCGCCTAGGCTTAAAGTATACTTTATTATTAAATGAGTACATATAAATGTGATTTATAATTAGGTCTAACAGAAGTAATTTATTTGACCATATTATCAGTTATAATAGAAATAATGGGTTTTGAGATTGTTTTATTCATATTATCTTTATTTTATAGAAAAAATAAACAAAGTTTCATAACAAGATAATAGGAGAATAACAATAGTTAATCAAAAAAGTTGCCATTATTTTAACCTGGTTTGAACTGGTTCACAAATGTGACTTAAGTGTAGTAGTAGTAAAAATAATGAACTTGATTTTGCAATTATGCAAAAAGCTATCCATTATCCTTTTCTATCTTATGCATAAAGTGATGTTTTTATGACACACAAATATATTTTGCTTTTAGGGATCTTTTAACTCAATAATTTAACAGCCACAGTAAAATCAATTCAGAGCAAATCTAAAATGAATAAAATAGATTTGTGACCCATTCCAGGTAAGGTCCTGCTGACAGTCACTTAGTGACATATGAATGAAGTTAATACGAATATCCCTTGGCAAGGACATGGATAAACAGTGACTAAAGTCATCCGAACACATGCTAAGCACTAAATGTTTGTGCATATTTGGTTTTAATTCACTGGGGATCAGTTATTTCCTTAAGAGTTGAAATATTTAACAGCTCAGTTGTAGAACTAACATACCCTATTTGAGTTCTTTTCGATGTTGCTGAAGAAACTGTCACTGATATATTTCTTTATCATTCAGAAAACATTGTGGAATAATACTCATAGGGGTAAAATTTTGATTACCTTCTAATTACTTGTGTTATTTTCCGCAGAAGTGAGTATGCAACATTTCGATTGTTTTCCTTTGTTCCACATTTGCACGAGTCATAACTAACAGCGTTCATTTGCAAGCAAAGAATTATAAATCCTTTATGAAATATATTTCTTTAGATGTCATTTATATGGAAGTATAATTTAAATTTCAATAAACCATGTTTATAAGTATATTAATACAGGGGTCTGTTGTAGAGGTAAGTAAAATGAAGATAGTAAGTCAGTTTTTCAGACCAATTTAGAGAATGGCCGTAAGTCACAGTGAAGGTGCATGTATTACTAGTCTAATTTTAGATGCCTAAAGTAAAACATCTTCTAGTGGGATGACAAAACTATGTTTATGAAGCTCATTCACATATTCTTTGTGTGTGTGTGTGTGTGTGTGTGTGTGTGTGTGTGTGTGCGCTGTGCTGGACATTAAAAACACAGCCTTGCCCAAATTTTTCCATTAACTGTTAATTTATTTAGGTAAAGAGCTCTCAAAATTTCTTTCTTTGCAAGGGTTTTACCACTGAGCTACTCTATAACTCTAAATATTATTTTTCTCAGAGATAACTTACTTATAAAGACACTATTATTCTATAAATAAATATCGTCATATCCCTTCTTGTTATTGCATTACTGAAATAAACTGGCATTTTAATCGCTATTTCAGAAAAGGTGCTAAAAAGCAATAGATAATTATAGTTAGCCTAAAATTTTCTCCAGTGTCCACCTAATGTTCAGGGTTAAATACTCTCAATTCTTAGCAAAGGCGCCACATACTTCACATATTTAGTTGTATTAATGACATCTTGTTTGAGTACATGTTTTTTCACAATAAAAAAGAACACAATGAACAACTTTGAATATGATTTCTGCAAAGTTTTGAAAAATTTCTTTGAATTATATACTCAGGAGTAGAATTTCTGGCTCATTATCCACATATATATTTATTATTACAAAAATAGAGCTTAGTTTCCATAAAACACCAAATATTTTGCAGTATTATGGTGCAAAAATTATTTTTTCTCATGTTCATAAAGACATATTCACATGTATTTTTCTAAGCTTTGTCATATTATGGGTTTAAGGTACTATTTTCTCAAGCCTTAGTTTCTAAGAAATTTTCAGATTTTATTACTTAGAAAATCCTGAACTGATTATTTGTTTCATAGGGTAGCCTGCATTCTCTCATATAAGATATATTTTTGTAATATTTTGTATTAATGTTTTTGTTTTCAATTTATTTGATAGAGGGGCAATTTAAGTTTGCTGTCAAGATATAGGTATAATTGAAATGTTTTGAAATTTCAGGATTATTTTGCTTGTAACTTTGAAATATATACTTCTACCTCATTGTTTTTATCTTGATGATAAATGCAGAAGATTTTATTGCAAATTAATGGTTCATTATGGAATAAATATGACTCATTCTCCATTCACCATTTTGAATAGAAATTTACTAATCCTGTTGGGCATGGTTTTTCTATATAATGCACATCACTAATTAGGAAACATACGATTTTTATAGAAACCCTGTTTACCACCTATGTAAATCATGATACTATTTTCAAAACAGAGACTATGCACAGTTATAAAGTAACCTTTTAAAAAATATGTTAAAAAATTCAAGCTAGGAGTCTGAAACCCTAGCAAAGAACTTTACAAGGAACCTTACAATGCCCTTCCAAATTCTGATAAAATACTCTAAAACAAATAATTTTACCAACTTTATCAGAAATGGAGAAATACTAAAAATATTACCATAACAAATCTTTGTGATAATATATTGTGATTCACTGTTTTATCATACTAAAAATAATAATTTCCTTCATTTGTGAACATCCTGCTTAGATTTGTGCATATTTTCCATGGTCTTTTCTATGTCATATAAACATATGTAATAAATGTTAGCAAGTACGTAGCAATATATATAATTACTATATACAATAAATTATGCAATATAACAATTATATTAATAATTACAATATAATTTACAAATAAAATGTAAGTACATATGAGTAAATACATAGTATGCATGTTAGTGCTCTCATCATCGATGCAAAAAACAAATCACAAATAAAAATGACTCATCATATAACAGGTCCTGGTTTAAAGGGGAATATTATAAAATTTAGGTGAGCCATTTGCTTTTATTAATAGTATGTGCCTTCCTTGAATTTTTTATAACCAATATGTAAAAACTGGGTTTGATCTAAGGGGTATGTTTATTCAAAACTGCAAGGGGTTTAGATTGTTAATTTCGAAAACAAAAATATATTTTGTTTCAAGATGTCTTGATTTACCATTGTTTCAGGAGTAATTTTAAAATCTTAATTCTCCATCTAACAAGGAGATTTTATTGTATTTGTCTTAAATTTCTCTTCAGTGGTATCTCTGTATCACATATCTTTGCAATTGAGGACTTGTTTAGCTTATACATGTGACATTGTCTCATACATTACACTTGCTTATTAGAAGAGATAAATTACCTGAATTTATATTGGAGTTATCTCAAGTTTTGGGAATTGTTATGAGATAAATTACCTGAACTTATATTGGAGTTATCTCAAGTTTTGGGAATTGTTATGCTGCTTAGTCTTTTCTGCTTTGCTTGGCAAATTTGATTTGTGTAATTTTCCTGTGACTTTTACATGTAGTTTACTGGAAAAAATAAGACAGAAGCATAAGAAAAAAGCTTGTGGATTTGCAAGAATCTGAAGCTAATACACACTACTAGCTTTTGCCACTTGAACATACAAAAAGTTAGTAGCAAAGATATTGCATATTTTAAATATAATAAATATTTGTCCTAAATATGGAAGAAATATAGTATGTTTCTATCCAAAGGTAATATAACTTATTACTGGCAACTCACGTCATTTGTAGATATTGCTCTCTCAGGAAAATACTACAAATTTGTATTGGCTTTAAGACAGATTTTCCTATCTAAGTGATATCATTAATAGGAGTTCTAGGCATTAAAAGTATCTATCACTAAGAGCAGTACTGTCTATTATGCATCTCTTAAGTTTTTAATGGATATCAACTTCTCAGATGGAAGTAAGTATTTAGGTTTATTTAATTCATTTTCCACATATAACAAGATCTTTTTAAAACAAGATTAAAATACATTCCCAGAACACAGCAGTCATGTTTTAGATTTGTCATTAAAGTTCCTGAATCAAAGTTGATGTTATAGGAAATGCTGTGTATTTCATGTTTTTATTTGGATGCAAAATTAATGCCTAAATATCACTGATACATCCTATAAAAGACTACATAATGTTAGGAAAGAATAAAAACACTTACTTGAAATAATTTTTATATAGACATTTTTGGAAAATATTATTATAGTTAAAGCTGAATGCTAAACAAAAATTTATAATTACCAAAAAGATACTGCATCACATTCATTAGACGATAATAAGACTTTGTTATTTATGTTTAATATACTGACTCTTCTGTTTCATAAGATTTGTAGGGAAGTTTCAGAAAAAATTACTTTCCCTCAAAAGCTGAATGCTATACAGATATTAATAACAACAGAAATGATAACATAGCATTAATATCATTAGAAAGCAAAAGGGATTTCCTATTTAATATTCTGATTCATCATTTTATTTGTATTGACTTATTAATACGCTTTTCCTGAATGAGTATAACAAAAGTTTAATAATTCCTGAATACTTTCTTTTGATTCAAATGTAAAATTGCCTGCTGTATTCTAATATGTGATTCGACATTTCTTTGTAATTTACCTAGATAAATCTAGTGAATAGGTTTATATAAGAAAGTGATAGGAACTACTTATTGATAATAGTAGTTTCAATAATTTCCAAGTAATGGAAATGCTATAAAAATCCACACAGGCAAATAATCACTTGCTTATCTGTCTACTTAGAGGAATTTACAAAAAAAGCTGATTTTAAGTAAATGTTTAATAATATAGGACCTATATAAAACATAATAAAATATAATTCCTTTGAATATTACTGCCCTTATCAGATCATGTTTTGAATCATTTAATTTGTCACACTAATAATTTTCTGTGAGTCTGTTATAATTTACTCTTAATAAATTGCTTAGACTGTTTGAAGTCAAAGATATGTCAGATACTCCTAAAATCTGGAAAACAAAACTTTTTAGTTAGTATAGCTTATAGAAGCAGCTCCTGAATGCTAAATAATCTCTTCCGAGGACTTTTAAAACTTACTTTTTATGGCTAAGGAAAATTAATGTCCTACATAGTATATTATAACTATTGCTATAAATATATTGCCTCTGTTCTCACTATCCTGATTTTCCCCTTATTCTTCTCTATTTCCTTCCCAATCACTTTATTTGATACTTAAAAACGCTACTGCAATGTTCACTAAGATGGATTGAAACAATTGTCAAATACTATTGTTGTATATTGTTAATTCACATTTTTTGTGTGTTTTTGTGTGATGTTACAAATTTGCAATGGTTTTCTTTCCCCCATCCATCTAGATCACTACTTTTCTACTTCCATATAAAAGTATTATTTGTTGTGTTACTTACAGTTCAACTTTATCACTCTCTACATACATACTATAATCCAGAAAATGTTTTCATCAAAATCCATATGAAAAAGTGTTATTTTCTAACTCCATATCATATTAATATGTAAAATATAGATTATTAAAGATAATATGCTGGAAAAGTTCAATCCTTAGTTCTTTGAATTCCTTAAGAGCAAGATAATTTTCTACATATTGTATGCATACTTCTTGTACATTGCCAGCCGTAGGTAGATGCTTTGTTTCTGAAAATATTTATTTAGTCACCTTGCCCCTAGACAATAGCTAATTCTTGCAAATAATCAAAACACTAGTAACAATATCCACAGATGTACAACATTTCTCGAGTCCTGTTCATCATTTGCATACTTTACAATACTCATTAAAATATCGAATAACCATCTTAAGAGAGGCCTTATTACAGCCACTTTACACTCAGGGGAACTGAAACTCAGGAAATTAAAACATTTGTCCAAAGTCACTGTTAATAAAGTTTAGCATTGAATTATAAGCTAATATAATATGACATAGAATTTACATGCTCAATCACTACAACTAATTATTTAAAAAAATACTGAAGTATGTAGGGACATTCATATTGATGTTTGTCTTCTCCACAATTTTTAACCATTCCATAGAAAATGTCTTTACATTTATAATTTATCATGTATTTCTACCAAAAAGAGTAGCAAAACTTGAACACAGTTATCTATCAAATCATTTGTGGCATGCATTTACCTACCATATGGAGTGTTTGTAAGAAACATTCCAACACCACACTTTTTTGCTTGTTTGTTTTGAGTCAAGGTCTCACTGTGTAGTCCAGACTGGCTTTTAGAGTGTTGCAATTAAAAGTGTGTATAAGCATACCATACTAATATATCACACACAGTTACACAGGAGTAACTTTCCTCACCGCAACACAGTTGCTCTCTCAGAATTC
>RJWM01043215.1:0-13924 GCA_004363535.1 Dasyprocta punctata
CACTATTACTTTTTCAGTGGTACTGCACTTGATCTTAGCCAAAAGGCCGAGAAGCGATTTTTTCAGTGGTACTGGTGACATATTAGATACTACCATAGGAGGACAAATATCTTTGCTCTTTGATTTTTTTTGGCATATAAATATTTATTGGAATACTGAAAAAAATTTCAATTTTGCTGAGAAATTCCTGCCAAGAACTAACTGACAATGAGTTTCACTGATACAATAAGAAAACATTGATGTGAAACTGACTTCACACTATAAATATTGCATGAATGCAAGTCCCAAGCAGCTGAAGATCTATGGCATTGCATGTTGATAATACTGACAGCATTATCAACATTGTTGGGAGAGTTTGTTTGCAATTCTTTGCTCGCCAATATTTGTTCTACTGCAGACTTTGGTGTATTACTTAGAAAGGTCAGTAGTACTCGCTTCCTTTCTGCTTGGGGAAAGATCTGAAGTACCTGAATATCTTTCCAAAGCACAAGTGAAAAATCAGTTTCCATCCCAAGTTTAGGAGATACTCATTTGCCACTAGAATGAACCTCAAGTGAGCTTTTTTTTTCAATTTGCATAGTTTAACATGCTTGAATTGTTATGTGCAGCTACTTAGAACTATGACTGCTTAACATTCCAGCAAAAGATGTTTACTGTCAGATATTTAAATGAATACAAACTTTGATGGTTAAAAAATCTTACCCTAGTAAGATTTTTGGGCAGAAATTCGTATGGAATTTAAGAATCCCCCCTGACAAAAAAAAGAATTAGAAGAAAGGAAAAAAAAAAAAAAAAGAAATTTAAGAATGCCAAAGGCACATTTCTGCAACAGTAGCAGACATGCTACTGTTAAACCTTGTTGTACTTATAGAACATTTGTTGTAATATTTGTGGTCATATCCCTTAATTCTAATTAATGCTTATATATGATAGAAAGGGATACTACCTACTTTTATTTCAATCATGAACACATGACAAAATATGCTAGAATGTATTTAAAATGGCAAGTTGATGCATTTATACAGTATTGTTATTAGGTGTTTGCAGCTCTACAACTCAGACATTCAGAATTCATGATTTAGTGGAGCTAGTACTGGGAGTGTCTGACCACAGCTCCTCACTGCAGATCCACTGCTAAGGGGGCAGAAGGTGCTGTGCCTTTAGAGGAAGATGAAGGAGCTATTGAGGTACAGCTGACACATTCTTGAAAACTGTTTCAGTTCAGCTCCACCACAGAGGAATTCTGTAATCTCAAACCTCTTATTAAATAAGGCTAATTATAATACAGATGAGTCCTAAATTTCTTCACAGCAGAGATCAATTTAAGTATATAAGTGTTCTCTCCATTTTTATTCTGACAGTGTTGGTCTCTGTGAGTTCAATCCACCCCATTTTGATTTATTTCCTATGAACCCTTTGTGGATGTGAAGCCTTTGATTTACTGTTTGTGACACAAATACAATGATTCATCATTTATTTGCCATGAAGTATTTGATTATTGTGATTTTTAGAATTCAGTATCTTTAAACTAAGTTTTTAGTTAGTGTTGTTTGGAGTAGTTCAGAGTATTTTTTTCTCTGCCTATTTTGCTTCCCTTTCCCCATCCCAATCTGTGTTCTGACAGCAGCACTCCTATGAGTAGTAACTTATGCTCTTTCTGCAATGCAACATTTCAGTGAGAAGGTTATTATAGGGGACATTCCCTTTTTGGTCTTTGTTGTAGACATATTCTTCAGTCTGGATGGTAATCACTCAGATTTAGTAGTAGCTGCCCCAACTCCTCTGTTTGTGTGGGTAGTTGGAAAGTGTGTAAGCCAGTAGGCTTGCACTGATTTCTTGCTGGAGTCCTTCAACCAACTGGAAGTTCCTGAGGTTTTTCACATCTAATCTAAATAGCACCAAGAATATTAGACACACAAACTCTCATTAATCAAACTGCGAGGACCAAAATTTTCCCACTAGCTCCTGTGAGTGACTTGTGAAGTTGTTGAGGGTGTCACCACCTCGTGATGCAGTCATACAATAGTCCTAGTTTTTGCCCAGGAGCCAGGAATTTCAACACTTCCTTTCCATGTATCACTTGTCAGCAAATGTGGTTGAGGATTAACAACTCGGTCTTGAAGTAGTTTCATTTGGTCATCAACCTTAAGTTCTCAGAAGATATTAGTCCTGGCTGCCTCAACAGTAGAAAAGAGGGTTTGGTCTGTCATTTTGCACCTAAGTCCAAATGATTTTGACCTGAACTTGAGGTTTGTCTAGCTCACACTTAAAAAGTTCCACTATCAGATGCAGGATGCATGCTACAGAGCTGGTCTGGTAACAATCCATATAGGAATAGCCCATGATTGACTCAGATGAGATGGTGTAGGGATCTGCATACTCAGACTTGATGGCCCAACTAAGAAAATGACCATATGTTTGGCAAACACGCAGGCTGTCATGAGGATGCATTGCCATGCTAATGGAGCATGTTACAAAAGCACATTGTTATAGTAAGTAGAAGGCAAAGTATCACGGTTCAGAGGTGGGCTTTCTGAGGCAGAATGGATCTTTTGAATCACAGATGAGATGGTCAGGTCAGAGGGCATTGCTTGGATCACATGAAACATGGCTTCTAGCTTAAGTCCTTTGGCTCAGATGAGGACTCCTTTCTGTTGCTTCAGGGCCTCCCCTCTCTTACACATTGGCCCAAACTCATTCTTTCCACTGGGCATTCAGTCAGTCCTCAAAACTTGTAGCTTCATTCCAAATCTCAGATATTTCCTAATTCCACCCATTTTCAGGATTCCCATCCCACAATGTCACCATTACATGGCTTGAGGGTCTCTCAGGGTCTTTTGCAATCAGGCTGTAGCCAGTAGAAACCACAGAAGGCGATTTAGCAAGCA
This sequence comes from Dasyprocta punctata, assembly GCA_004363535.1. Lineage (NCBI taxonomy): Eukaryota > Metazoa > Chordata > Mammalia > Rodentia > Dasyproctidae > Dasyprocta > Dasyprocta punctata. The sequence goes on from RJWM01043215.1 coordinate 2,889, forward strand.
TTCTTCTCTGTGCAGTGTGCTCAGGATGCGCACTTTGGAGCCATGACACTGGAAGCTGCTCTTCGGCTTAACATGAATTACTACTACTTTTTCAGTGGTACTGGTGACATATTAGATACTACCATAGGGGCAGAGGACAAATATCTTTGTTCTTACTGTTACATTAAAAGCATTATTTATGTTTTCTTCTGAGGCATTCAGTGCCTTAAAAATGGTTTTTGTTAAATCACAAAAAAAACAAGCAAATATCAGTGACTCTTCACTTGAGCATACATAAGCCCCATAAGCTATGAACAGCTGAACAAAGCTGGACCTTCATTTTTGTATCCTTTGTTACCTTAAAGCTTTGGATTGAATCACTTCTTAGCTCTGTGTATAGATAGAGTATATTAATCATTTAGAGAGTGTCTACCTAAGAATTGTCTACATAGAGTTGATTAGCCCTTAATTCACATAATTTCATCCTCTTTCAAGATTGAGGACACCAAGAAAGGGTTTAATAGGTCTATTCAACTATTCCCAGAATTCTTCACCTGAAGCTGAAGGTCGTCTTGAATTACAAGCAGAGCCTCACAAGATTGAAATTGCCCTAAACAAAAATAATTATTTCATGGAGACCAAATTGCTCCCTCAAGCAAAAGGATTTCTGGACCCATTTTACAAAAGCAGAACTGAGATAATGACCAAAAAGCTAACCCCAGAAAATCTACAAAAACTGGGCTGGTTCTTTGGTGAATGGGTCAATCTGATTCATCCCCATGCAAATCCATGTTTTAGTTTTAATTTCTGTTATTACTGAAGTTATGACCCATGATAGCTCTGACACTGGGATAAAAAAGAAAAGAACACAAAAGCAAGATACTAAATATACACTGCCATTGTACTTACTGATGCCTTAAAAAAAAACCAACATCAGAGCATCCATGCAGAGTTCTCTCTCACTAGCTTCTGTTATTTCGGCAAGGTGGTTCTGTCATATGTACACAGGGACCCATGTCTACAAACAAGAGAGAGAGGGAGAGGAACTACAGGAGACTACCATGGCTGGATTGCAATTTATTTTATTAAGTTTTGCAGCAAATGCTGTGAAGTTTTATATTCCTATAAAGTGGGAATAAAAGATATAATGATAAAGCCAAGCGGATAAAAGGGGTTTCATGCTATTGTAAAACAGCCTGATAACAGTTAATTGCTGGTTTCTTATTACAATAGAAAGAATAAAAATATCCTTTAAATATCCAGCATTGAAAAGTAATAGGAGGGAGATAAGAAGATAAGACAGAGTGACCTATAGGAAAGGTATGGGCCAGGTTTCCAAGTGTTCTCAGAAGAGGGACTATGTCATTCCTACAAGGCAGCCCTGTTCTTGTATTTTTTTAAATTAGTTAAATTTACTGGTACATTTTAGGAATACATAATGATTACATTCATTATAAGGAATCTGTACCTGTACATGAAATAACTTGATCCTTTTTTTCCCCTTCGCTTACTTTCCCTTCAATCACTCTTCCCCTTTTATTTACAAAAGCTTTGTTTCCATGTTTTGTTTCTTTTCTCATCACTTTTTCTTTTTCCTTTTTTTCTCCCCCTTTTTCCTATTTCACAACATCTATCATACATTTCGATCCTTACTTACTTTCAGTTTCTCACACTAGAGAAATAATGCAGTATTTACCTGTGTGTCCAGTTTATTTCACTTTAGAGTATAGTCTTAAGGTGTATCCATTTAGCTATAAATGTCTTAAGCTTATCCTCCTTAATGGAAGAGTAATACTCTATTGTATAAAAAAAAACCCACATCTTCTTTATACATTTATCAGTTGATGGACATTTGGGCTGTTTCCAAGATTTAGCTATTATGAACTGTACCACTATAAAAATGGTTGTGCATATGTCACTATGGTATGATTTAATTCTTTTGGGAAGATACTGAGAGAAAGAAAAGTTGGGTAGAATGAAAACTCTAGTTCTGGTTTTTGAGGAATTTCCACACTGATTTCCACAGTGGTTGTACCTGTGTGCATTCCCACCAACACTAGAGAAGGGTTCATTTTCCCTCACAACCACATCAGCATTTGTTACTGGTAGATTTCTTGACAATTGTCAGTCTTTCTGGGGTGAGATGGAACCTCAGTGCTGTTTTAACTGGCATTTCTCAAGTGACCAATGATGTTGTACATTTTTCATATATTTATTTGCTGTTTCTACTTCTTTCTCTGAGAAGTATCTATTTATTTCAGATGCTCATTTTTGGATTGGGTCTTTAAATTTGGGGGTCTGCCTGGCATGGTGGTGCATGCCTTTAATCCCAGCACTCGGGAGGCTGAGGTAGGTGGAGCATTGTGAGTTTGAGGCCAGCTTGGGCTACAATGCAAGTGCAAGGCCGGCCTGAACTACATAGTGTGACCCTGCCTCAAAAACTAGGGCCGGGAGTTTGGCTTAGTGGCTTAAGCTCCTGTCTGGCAGGCGTGACACTCTGAGTTTGATCCCTGGTGCCGCAAGAAACAGAAAAAATTAAAAAAAAAGTTGGGGGATCTGATATTTTTGAGCTCTTTATATATTATTGATAGTGGTCATTTGTCTGAGGAACAGTTGGCAAAATATTTTTTCCCATGCTGTGAATTGTCTCCTCACTCTGTTGGCTGTTTCTCTTGTGCAAGTTGTTGATATTTAAAGAGTCCTAAATGTGTCACCAATCAGTTGAGGGTTCTTTTTGTCTGTTCAGATTGAAATCATGGAACAGCAAAGAACAGTTCTACCAGTAGGACTGATGCCCTCTGTTGACACCAACTGAACCCAGTTGGTCAACTTTGCCAGTTACTGCTCTTCATCAGCTGCTGATCTATGGGGATCTTCAGAGCTAACAGAATCTAGTGTTTATTGCTGTTTCTTTTTAAACCACTCTGTCCACACTACTCATGGGTAGAATCTAGAATAGATTTACAGGATCTTCTGAGCCCAGACTATCCAAGAAATGAGTCTTGGGCAGATTTAGAGGGTCAATAGAGCAAAGCTTTATTTGAATGGAACCTGGGCAAAAGCACAGGGAGGTCAGGCACACCACAGGAAGGCCTCCTACACTAACCTCAGGAGTATAAGATGGGTGCTACTTATATAAACACAGCAGACCTGTGATTCCAAATTCAAGCCTGCTGACTGGCCCCAAACTGGTCTAAACTCCTGGTCCAAGCTTGCCGATTAGTCTAAACTCAATTGTGCTCCTTAGTTTATTTATTTATTTATTTATTTTTCTTTTTAAATTTTATTTTAAAGATAGTAAAATCCAACAAAACAAAACAGAACAAAGTCGATCAAAACAAAGCAGTAGAATTGGTACAGAACTTCATAGCAGGATACTAGGAAAACAATAGCTACTATAGTATATCTTGTTATCTTTACAATAGTTGTCCATTCCATCATGTACAACAGAATCAAACCAAAAACAAAACAATAAAACCAATCAAAACAGAATATTGAATAAAGCAAAACAATCAGAATAAAGCAAAACAGTAAGAACAATATTGGGCCTCAAAGACAAGATAGAAAGAAATCCCCCATATTTGCTATATTGCATACTGTCATCCTCCTAAGAGAGGCTCAGACTGCTGGCCCCAGGTCTGCAAAATCAAATACAGTCATTTAGTTGCTTTATGTACATTAGTTGCTATCAATTTAACCTGTCCTCTGAACCAGCAGGTTGTTTACAGTGGGGACAGAGTGGGGGGTATTTGGTTGGTTGATTCTCAACCCACATGCTGGTAGGCTAATGGGATGTGCTGACTCTTCTCTTCCTGGAACGCTTTGCACTGCTTACCAGGAAGGCTGGCTAGTTGTCTTCTGGTTGGATCCTACCTGACCCAGCATGGCGGGTTCTTGGGAGGTGCTGACTTTTCTCTTCCTGGAATCTGTGCAGCTTGCACCGCTTACCAGGAAGGCTGGCTAGTTGTCTTCCTGTTCCTTAGTTTAAACTGGAGCCTGGTCAGAGTAGACATCTTTCTGAGAGGGTGCAGCGCACCCAGGACAGCTGCCACATCATGATGGCAGTTATGCAGAACATGGGAGATCTGAGCTATTTGCAACTCTTACATCTCCACAGGAAATGTTGGTCAAAGCCCAAGAACCTTCAGGAGGCCTAGCTGCGTTAATCACAGTTTATTGAGGTTTGGGCATGTTAGGGATGTTAATAATGGGTCCAGATCACTCCCTAATTGCCAACGAGTTAGGGGCTGTTTACTCACCACTTCTCCAAAAAGGTGGCAGCAGTGGCTGGAGTGGGGAGTGGCACCACACCTCTTGTTGTAGTGGCCATCAAGTCACCTGGGATGTCACCGAGGCAAGTTGTCCCACTCCATCCTTGGGGGAGAGGGACTGAGCAGGAGGATAGGGAGGGACAGGAGGGCGACAGTCCTTGACTAAACCATGCCCCACTCCAGCAGTCATGGTGAGGTAGAATAGAAGAAATAAAGATAGGTAAAAAGGACACAAGGGAAATTGGAATTTTAACATAATACTTTGAGGAAAAACTAAAGATTCAGGATACAAGGTCAATTTAGAATTTTTTTTCTTTCTCCCAAAGCACAATAAGCCTGGGCAATTCCTTTTCACCTACAAATTGGACTTTTTCACCTGCAAATAAATGATGTCTTTTTGTTTTTTTTTTTTTTTTTTGAGAGTAGAAAAATTTTTGGGAAATAGGACTAGCTTCTGAGAGATAGGAGTGGTCCCAAATGGATTGCTCTAAATGTTTTTTAATCTGTAAACTGTACTTCCTCCCACAGACCGTATCTTGACTTCCAACACTGACATAGGTTACTTTCTGACATAGCCTGCCAGATGGGTAACTTGAAAGACCATAGGAATACATGTCCTGGGTCACCCATCTTGAAGACACCCCAAAGATCTCATAAATATAAACAGCTACAGATAATAATGCACATTTCTTTCTCTTTCTTTCTTTCTTTCTTTCTTTCTTTCTTTCTCTCTCTCTCTCTCTCTCTCTCTCTCTCTCTCTCTCTCTCTCTTTTTTGTACTTGGAATCGAACTCATGACCTTGCGCTGGTCAGGCAGGCACTCGTGCTGCTGAGCTAATTCCCCAGCCCCTCTCTCTTTGATAAGAGAGGAGAAATTCAGAGCTGAACATTGTGATATACCTGTAATTCCCTGAGATAGGAGAATCACAAGTTGGCCACCTGGGAAAAAAAAAAACAAACAAAAAGAGAAAGTTGTAGATGATTTTGACATTTCTCAAAGGCCAGATATAATGTAGGAACTTTTAGGTAAAGATTAAACTTATTATAACATTAAAGATAAAGAGGACAAATTGCTCAGAAGGTGTAAGTAGGACACTTGAAAGGATGGTTGTTGTTCAGATGGTTCCCACATTGTGGGAAGAGACTGGGTATTAGGAAGAACCAATGTAAGGTTGCTCACTGATGTGAAGAATTCTTCAAGCTCTTAAAAATAATCTTTGAGTAGATATGGTGTCATGTGCCTGAAATCTCACCCACTTGGGAGGCTATGGCAGGAGGATTGCAAGTTCTTGCCAGCCTGGGCAACTTAGACCCCAAAGATCCAAAGATAGTTTATCAAAGAGGATTTGTGAAGGGCAGTTGAGCACATGAAAAGATGTACATCATTAGCCATTTGAAAAATTCAAATTAGAAAGCTCTAACCCTACAAAGTATGGTAATACCCTTGGTTTGTGGATGCTTCTGTTTAGAACAATTTGGTTCACAAACAGAAGCATTTGGAAAAATTTTGCTTCCACTCATGAACTCCACATCAAGTAATGTACATGATTGTGGTCATCTTTCCCACTCTTATGTAATCATCGTTTCCTCTGGTTGAGATTGTGGTCCCAGACAGACCTATGCACACTTTCCATGAAGCTTTTTGGTGTACTTCTTAGCACATACATACTGTGCAGCATTATTCAACTCAGCATGGCTCCAAAGGAAGTGCAGAGCAAGCATGGTGATAAAAAGAAAATGCTGAGCGGTAATGAAGGTGACAAAAAATGTGCAGAGCAAGAATGGTAAGAAGAAGTTTTGAAGAAAATAACCATTGAATTGAAGAAAGAAATTGTAGAAAAGCATGAGTGTGGTATTTGTGCAACTGATCTGGCTTCAGAGCACAAAAATACAAAGTTGATAATCTCGACTATTTTGAAGAATAAAGATTCCATGAAAGGAAATGATATGGCAAAAGAAGTGAAGTGCTAACCAGAGGAGGTAGGAAAACTGGTGTCAGTGTGGTTGAATGAGAAACAGCTGGCAGGGGATAATGTTAGCAAAGCTGTGATCTGTGAAAAAACCAAGAAATTGGACTGCAATTTAGTCTAAGAAAACCCCTCTGCAAGTGCAACAAGTGATGACTTTAAAGCTAGTAGAGGGTGGTTTGATGAATTCCGCAAGAGAAGTGGCATCCATGGTATGATACGACACGGTGAGGCTTCCAGTTCTGACAAGGCTGCTGTAGAAGTCTACAAGAAAGAATTCAGGGAATTCATGAAAATAGAAGGATATGTTGCTCAAAAAGTGTTCAACTGTGGTGAAACGGGGCTCTTTTGGAAGATGCTGAACAAACTTTTTACCACGCAGGAGGAAGAGGCACTGCTGGGACACAAGTCCATAAAGGACCGACTGACACTTCTGCTGTGTGTGAATGCAAGCACAGATCTAAGTCACTACTGTGCACAAATCCTAGCCCCCTCGTACTTTCAAGAAGCAAAATGTGACCAAGGACAGACTGCCTGTCACATGGGGTGCCAATGCAAAAACTTGGGTCACAAGGCAGTGGTTCATGGAATGGCTGCACGAGGTGTTTGCATCCACAGTTAAGAAATATCTTTCTGACATCCATCTGCCTGAAAGGTACCTTCTTCTGATGGACACTGCCCCAGCACAATCTCCAGCCTTGGTGGATGGCATGGACACTGAGTGTGACTTCAGAAAGGTCAAGTTCCTCCCCCACAACACAATATCTCTTCTGCAGCCCATGGGCCAGCAAGTGATCTGTAACTTCAAGAAGCTGTGCACAAAGGAGGGATTCACTGGGTGTTTTAATATCACTCAGTAGATGTCCTTGAAACTGAAAGAATTATGGAAGAAACATTTCAATGTCCTCCACTGCATTAACCTCATTGACAGAGCCTGGGAAATATCACATACCGGACCTTAAACTCAGCTTGGAGGAAAGTGTGGCCTAGAATGTGTCACTGAATGTGACTTTGAAGGGTCTGAGGCACAGGTAGTGGAGGAGATTGTGTCCATGGGCAAGAGTAGGGGTCTGGACATTGATGGTGCAGACATAGAGGAGCTTGTTGAGGAGCTGCTAATAGAAGAACTTGCTGAACTGCAGAGTGAGCAGAAGAAAGCACTTGTTGAGGAGCATCCCACTGAGGAAGAGGAAGACAGGGAGGAGATTAGCAGTGATGTGATAAAATCCATTATGAAAAAATGGAACGAATGCCAGGATTCCTTTGAGAAGCACCACACCGACATATTTATAATAGAGAGTTGAATCTGATAAGCAATAATGTGGTTTCTCATTTCTGGAGGTCCATGTAGCACAGGAAAAAATAAGTGACATTAGACAGAATTTTCATCAAAATTGACCTCACATCTAAGAAACAAAGAAGAAGAAAGGAAACCCCTGAAGGAGATCTCCCCAAATGTCTTTTTTTTTTTTTGGTACCAGGGATCGAACTCATGACCTTGAGCTTGCCAGGCAGGCACTTGTACTGCTGAGCTATATCCCCACCCCTCCCCAATATCTTTATGGAGGAGGACTCTCTCTAAACAGTAGGCTCCTACATACCCACCTTCCTGTCTTCCATGCCAGAAGTTGCCTCAAGTAGCATTAGTGTTTTCTCTCTTCATACTGTAATGTATTGTACTGTACTTTGTTTCATATTGTTGTGCTTAAAAATCCATATGGCTCAGAATAGAATAACCTTATATACACCAGATCTTATGGGAAAATTTGATTTGGTTCATGACCAATTTGGCTCTCAACCAGATTTGTGGAATGAATTAACTTTGTGACAGAAGTATCATTGTACTAGTTTAGAAACACTGAAAAATCTTTCTCTATGTCAACTTAACCTAAGAGTAAAATAATGTTTACAGACCTACAAGCCCTCTCCCAAGTGATGCTTATTTCTGGATTAATATGCCTGACTTCTCTTGAGGTTATATGACAAGGAAAATCCACTTCAAAATCTGCAGAAGCTGCTCAAGGAGTCAAGAAACTCACTTGTATGGACAGAATTTTTCTATCTTTCCATTGTAGGATCTTAAATATCCTCTTGTCTGATCTGGCTGTCTACAACAAAACCTTATTGTCCTTGGGTGAATTTCACTTTGAATTTTACTGACTTGTTCTAAAAATCCTCCTTCTCAAATAACCTGTTTGTAGGGTTTCTTCCAACAGAATTCATATAAATTCTGATTCAACACACACACACAAAAAATCAAATCCTTGCTCCCCCACCCATTTGTCCCAATTTCAATGTCCTTTCCTTCAAACTGTATCTCAGGGGATATTCATGTCACATTTCTAGCAGTGAGTCATCTGAAAACATTTTCTCTATATTTTAAGCATAAACCATGCAGTGAGGGCAGATGCATCCCCAGGATACCAAAGAGGAGCCTGGGGAACTGGATTAGATTCAGCTTGCCAATCAAGAACGATATTCCAGGTGGTGACAAGTATTAGCATCAACTCAGGTGGATGTCTTTTAAAGACTCCCAGCCAAAACGCTCTGGGGAACTTGAAATACAGAACAGCTCTTTTGAAACATTTAGTATGTTCTAAGTATTTTCTTTGATATAGCTAAAGGTATGGAGTCAAAGTCTAACCTTTAGTAAGGAAGCCATTAGTTTGCTGAGTTCTAAAAACAGCAACAACAAAAGCAGCAGTTCAGTGACATGCTAGGCTCAGCATATTATGATTCTGTTAAAAAGTCAGGCAGATTGAGGCAGGAGAATCAGTTGAATGTCAGTTAGAGGACAACCAACCTGGGAACATAGCAAGACCCCATCCTCCAAAAAAGAAAGTCCAAATACAGCAAAATAAAACAAAAGGTCAGGGTTAGGTTAGAGAAAAGCAAAGTGGTGAGGCTTGCAGCGTGAAAAGATGAGTGAAAGAGGGAGCCAGGACCTGTTTTCTTTGGCAGCATGATGAAGGGCTATAGCCTCATCAAACTGTCTCATATTCTAAGAGCCTTCTTTGAAGAAAATGCTTTAGGATGGAAAAGATTGGCAGAATATTATTTCCAACTGAAATAAGCATGTTTTGAATTTTTACTTCCTCTGCAAGGACTAGCTCTGTGGAGTAGTTGCTTATAAGTACTAAACCAAAATATACTTATTAGGGCTAGGGAGAAAATTATAGTCTAAAATAATAATATACATAATTAGTGTAACTTCTTGTGTTTTATCAGTACCAGGTATTGAACACAAGGCATGCTAGGCAAGCACACTACATCTGAGCTACACTCACAGAAATCTTTTACTTTTATTTTTTAACTTTTGAGGCAAGCTATCATTAAATTGTACAGTTGGCCTCAAAACTTGTGATCATTTTGCCCCAGCCTCCCAGTTGTTGGGATTACCACCATGTTTACCATGCTTGGCTATATACACTGTCTTGATAAAATTCTCCAAGGCTTAGAAAATATATAATCCACATAGCTTCCAGAAGAAATCCCTCAAAGTTTTAAAATGGATTCAGAGAGAAAGAGAGATTTTGTTTTTCTTCTGGGGCTGCTAAATTGGGATAGCATAATCCTGAAACTATCTCTAGCCTTGTTCTTACTCTCCCAGCTTGGCAAAACTCAACCTCAGTAGGAGTGAAAGAGGCTACAGACAGACCCAAGACTGAAGAGAAATGATATTTTTTATGTAATTGAACTCATCTATGCCCCTGGATTTTCCAGCTTTCTGTTACATGAATTCCTTTTCTTTCTCTCCTCTCAAATTTGCTTGAATTGGGTTTCTTCATTTGCAAATGAAAGAGAGCTCAGAAATCTGGAGAGAACTGATTTGCTGAGTAAATGTTAAGTGACTGAAGAAGAATAAAATGAATGAATCAATGGCAGAATAAGGAAGTCTATATTTGCAAGCTAACACATTATCACATACAGGTCATAAACTTGTTATAGATCACCCTTACAGTATCCTTGGGGCTACTGGGTTAAAGAAAGTATTGCATAAAGAACACAGCAAATTAGAGCTCCAGCTCTCAACAATTTTGTAATTTGGGGTAACATAATAGTTGGTATTTATTAAATACCTACTTCATTCCAGTCATTATGCTAAGTGTTTAATATGCATTATTTCATTAACCATCATTTCACAGATGAGAAGAGCAAGACTCAGAGATATTTATATGAACTCTCTGAAATGGTAAAGTGGTAGTAATGAAGCAGATGAATGATTTTTTTTCTAGAAGAAATCTAATTAGAAATAAATTCTCAGGTAATCATCAGAAATGATGACCATCATAAAGGGAATAAAGTGAATCTAGAGTAGATATAGATAGAAAAATAGAGGATTTTAGGAAAATGAATGAAACTATGAATACCCAACATAGGAAAGAAATGAAATCCATGAAACAGGTTTAAATTCAGGAAATGTAAAATTCTATTGAAAGTATATGTGGCAGAATGAATCACTATGAGGACAGAATCTCAGGTATAGAAGGCAGAATTGTAATTAGTGATCATGAAATGAAAGATTTCTTAAAAATAGCAAGGAACAACAATCAATCCAACAGCTGCTAGATGATGCAAAGAATAATACAAGATTGACTGAAGTCAGTGAAAAAGTAGGAGATAGCAGAAACAACATTAAAAAAAAAAAAAACCCTTTTCACAGAGGTAATGGTAGAAAACTTCCCAAGCATGGAAAAAGAATTTGACATACAGATAATTGAGGTATATAGAACTCCAACAAAAAAATCTAAGTAAGGCATATAGTAGTCAAGACTCCAGAAATTCAACACAAGAGCAGAATATTAAAAGCTGTTACAGA
>RJWM01043216.1:0-13819 GCA_004363535.1 Dasyprocta punctata
TAATCTCTGCTGGGGGTGTAATTTAGTGTATGCTTAACACATACAATGGCCTGGCTTCAATGACCAGCACCAGAAAATAAAATAAAGACCATTTGCTCAAATAGGCATTTTGCCATTCTGAAATTCTAACCTATTCCAACCCCTAGCTCCTTTCTTTCCTACTGTTTTTCTTCCTTACCCTATGTCATTATCTAACATATTACATGTTTTATTTGTGTGTCTTTATCATTATCTTTCCCCAGTACAGTGAAAGTATCACGAGGAGAGGTAATGCTTTGGTTTATTAATTGGTTTATTCAGTGCTATCACCCCAGTGCCTACACTAGTTTCTTCCATGTGAGAGGCTATATTAGTTTTTCAGTGTTGTCTAACAAATTTCCTCAAACATACTGGCTTGAGGAAGGCTTAACTCACAGTGCTGTACATCACAAATCTGGGCACAGTGTGGCCAACTTCTGCACTGAGTGTCAAAAGGCTGGAGTCAAGGTGTTGCTACCACCTGTGTTCACATCTGGAGTCCAGGATCTTTTTAGTTCTTTAAGATTGCGGGCAGGAGCCGGGCGTGGTGGCGCACGCCTTTAATCCCAGCACTCGGGAGGCTGAGGTAGGCGGAGCGTTGTGGGTTCAAGGCCGGCTTGGGCTTCAACGCGAGCGCAAGACCGGCCTGAGCTACATAGTGCGACCCTGCCTCAAAAAAACCAGGGCCGGGAGTTTGGCTCAGTTCCTTAAGCGCCTGCCCTGGCAGGCGTGAGGCTGTGAGTTCGATCCCCGGTGCTGCAAAAAAAAAAAAAAAAAAAAAGATTGCGGGCAGGACCAGGGATATAGCTCAGTGGTATAAGCACCTGCCTGGCAAGTGCAGGGTCCTGAGTTTTATCCCTGTTACTCAAAAATACATACATACATACATACATACATACATACAAGATTGTGGGCAAAACTCAGGCTTTTTTTCCCCCCCTTTTTTTACTCAAAAGGAAAGAACAACTGGGATAGGGGAAAGGAGAAAGTACAGGAAAAGATTGTATATAGATAGGTCTACATATGTATGTATGTATGTATGTATGTGTCTTAGTTACTTTTCTCTTATTGCTGAGACAAAATACCTGACACCCAAAATTAGGGAAGGAAAGGTTTATTTCTTGCAGTTTTTGGGGGTTTCAGTCCATACTCAGTTGGCTCCAAGGCAGCGTGGTATGGTGGGGCAGCCATTCATGGCAGCCACAAAAACAGCAAGGTGCGAACTACCTACCAAGACAGAGACACGCCTTCTTTCCGCCTTTATACTGTATGTCAGCTCTACCCCCAGGTGTTTGCCACGCTCACACTATCGATCCCAGCACCAGACAACAAACCAATCAACGCTAGACTCAGCCGTGTCCATGCCACTATTACATGAGACTTGGTGGGGCCACAGGAACTTAAACCATAGCAGTGTATATGTATATATATTACAAGATGGGTAACTATACTTTTAATCTCTGTTCATCAAGAACAGTTTGTGCTTTCATTGTTTGATCACTTTTTTCATGCCTAAATCTTGTAACCTGAATTACTTCTAAGATAATGATATGCAATATATTAACTAGTGTTAATTTCCTTTTTTTTTTTTTGAAATTCTGTATCATTTCTATCCTTTTTTCTGTTTTACTTTTTAAAATTAAAAAAGACTTAAGGCAATAGGAAATTAAAAAAAAAAAAAACCTCAGGCCTTTGGAGCTATGGGACTGATACCCATATTTTCTTGGTAGTTGTGAGCTGGGATAATTCACTTCCTAAAAGTTTCTTCAGTTCTTTGCTGTGTCACCCCATAGGCAATTCATGACCATGCTGTTTGGTTTTTTCAGACCAATAGATGCACATCTTTCTAATCCTGCATTTTCTGTTTCTACCCTGTAACCTAGATATAGGGGCTTCTGTGGTTGATCTGATCCACACAGATAATCTCCATTTTGATTAACTCAAAGTCAAGATTAGTAACTTTAGTTATATTGAGCCGGGCGTGGTGGCGCACGCCTTCAATCCCAACACTCGGGAGGCTGAGGTAGGAGGAGCATTGTGAATTCGAGGCTGGCTTGGGCTACAACGCAAGCACAAGGCCCGCCTGAGTTATACAGTGCGACCCTGCCTCAAAAAAAGGAGGGCCGGGAGTTTGGCTCAGTGACTTAAGCGCCTATCTGACAGGCGCGAGGTTCTGAGTTCAATCCCTGGTGCTGAACTTTAGTTATATCTCAGAATTCCTTAAGCATGTTAAGTATCATCATCATAGCAGTGTCTCCCAGATTCTACCCATATTTGAGTATATGAAATTATGCACATTCTGCCTGTCAAAGGCTCAGTTAATACTTGTTGAATAAAAAGACACGTTTTCGTGCTGGGCGTGGTGGCACATGCCTTCAATCCCAGCACTCGGGAGGCTGAGGTAGGAGGAGGGTTGTGAGTTCGAGGCCCACTTGGGCTATAATGTGAGCACAAGGCCAGCCTGAGCTACATAGTGCGACCTTGCCTCAAAAAACTAGGGCTAGGAGTTTGACTCAGTGGCGTACGCGCCTGTCTGGCAGGCGTGAAGCTGTGAGTTCGATCCCGGTGCCGCAAAAAAAAAAAAAAAAAAAAAAGACATATTTTCTTATGATCCCAGTCTTTAACTGTGGCAGTATAGAACAGGGGCTCAGAACTGATCATTATTAAAAATGTTGATGTGGGGATACATGAAAAACAGTCAGTTAAAACTATCTAAAATAAATTTGTTTCTAGGTAAATTGAATATTGTTTTGATTTCTGAATCTTTTTTTTTTTAAAGAATTATATAACAGTGTTTCCAGTAACCAAACATTTCTGCTACCTAACACAAGTGGCTATACATATGCATTGAGAACACACTGAATTGTCAAAATGGCATTATTTATATAGACAGAAAAAGGAAACTGTAAATTTCCTTCAGTAATAATAATGGATTGGTCATACAGGTTTTTTTTGTTTTGTTTTGTTTTGTTTTTTATGGCACCGGGCATCGAACTCTCAGCCTCACGCCTGTCAGACAGGCACTTAAGCCATTGAGCCAAACTCCCAGCCCTAGTTTTTTGAGGCAGGGTCGCACTGTGTAGCTCAGGCCGGCCTTGCGCTGGCATTGTAGCCCAAGCTGGCCTCGTACTCACAACGCTCCTCCTACCTCAGCCTCCCGAGTGCTGAGATTAAAGGCATGTGCCACCACCTCTGGCCAGTCATACAGATTAACAGTAAACACCAATAAAAATGGGCTGTAGTCAAGTGTATCAGCTAGAGTTGAATCTTCCAATCATGCTGACCAAAGAGACCTGATAAAAGAAAATGTACTGTATGATTACAGTAAAACTGAAAACATTGATTTAGATTCAAAAACAGACAAAACTCTAAACACAGTGTTAGAAGTCAGATTAAATGTTACCTTTTGTGGAAAGGAAGGGAGTAGTGATTGGGGAGAGGTATTTGAGGGGACTGCCAGGGAGTTGATAGTGTTCTGTTTCTCAATTTTGAGTAGTAAATGTGTAGATTTGTTAACTACTAATTCACCAACCTGTAAAAGCGTAACTGGTTCACTCTTATCTGTATATATGTTACATTTTAGCTTTTTAAAGTTTGGAGTTAAAAATAAATAAATAATAAAGTTTGGAGTTTTTTGAAGATAATAAAAATTTAAAATTAAGCACTTTAAGAAAGTCCTTGCAAGAACAAGCTTCTGAGTTCAATTCCTGTACTTAAAAAAATCCTTAAATACCTGCAATTGAAATTTTTTTTAATTTCACGAAGAATCTGCAAAACAGATAAGCAGGTTTAGCAAGGTTGCAATTGAAATTTTATCTGTATTAATTTAATAAGATTTAAAATAAACATAAAAATAGGCTTGCTAGGTGTGGTGGTGCTTACCTGTAGTCCAGGCTTCTCAGAGGCTAAGGCAGGAGGATCCAAAGTATGAAGCCAACCCTGGACAATTTAGCTACACTAAAAGTAGCACTTAAAATGCCTAGGGTGAGCTCAATGATACAGCACTTCCCTAGCATGCATGAGACTCTGGGCTCAATCCCCAGTGCTATAAAAAACAAAAGGAAAATGTCTCCAGTGTTATCTATTTTTTATGCTTACCATAGTATGTCAGCAACATGAGTTCTGTGGAGAACAATATTTGTATTTTCTTTTCAGTGCTCTAAATCCTTGTATTTGTTCCTTTTTTTTTTTTGTCCTTACAGATGTGGAGAGACTATTCCCAAAAGAGAACAGTTTAATGACCTGTCCATTGACCTTCCTCGTAGGAAAAAGCCACTCCCTCCTCGTTCAATTCAAGATTCTCTTGATCTTTTCTTTAGGGTAATACTGTTGGTATTTTATATATCATGGATAATTATGTTTTGGATTTTTTTTGGCGGGGGGGGGGTGTTTTTGTGACAGGGTCTGCCAATGTAGTTTACCCTGCCTTGAACTCACTGTGTAGCCCAGGCTGGCCTGGAATTCATGGCAGTCCTCCTGCCTCACCTCCCAAGTGCTTTAAGTTTGTTTTTATTTTTATTTATTTATTTATTTATTTTTGGTGCCAGAGATTGAACTCATGACCTTGCCTGGTAGGTGCTTATGCCACTGAACTAAATCTCTGGCTCTTAAGTTTGTTTTTTAAAGCAGTGTTTCAACCAAATTATGCCAGGGAAAACAAATGAGAAGTACTTATATATATTTATTTTACAAAGCTTGATAAATCTGATTGTAACTTAACAAAGAAGAAAACTAAACAGATTATATCTTCAATTCAACAGAAGCTATTTTAGACATGCTTAGAAGTGGTTCATTATTTGTAAAAAATACTAATATAAGGCATTTGAGGTGACATGCCAAAAGTTCATATCATGAATTAAAATTGGTAATACTATGTAAGTGGGTATACTAAGAGCTAAAGAATAGAAAAATACTGTTTGCTTTTGTTTCTGCTGTGTGTACTCTGATAGGAGCAAGAAGGGAAGGACCATGTTTATCCAAAGCCGTAGATAAATGTTTGTGTCTGTGATATACCCTCCCAGGTATTCAAAAAGTTTGTGGGCCCTAATCAGACCTGTTGTATAGCAGACCTTATAACTGATAGAAATTTGCCAGGATCCTTCTTCATCTATATACTAATGGTCCTTGCTTTATTAGCAAATTGGCACTGTTTTCCTAAGGTTTAAAATACAAGTCTATTATTTAAGTGATGTGTTAGGTCTACTCAAATACTCTGCTTTTTTCTTTTCAGTTATTCTCTACTATTTCTATAATTATCATAGGCTGAAGATTATCCTTTGTATCTTTATCCACACTGTTTTAAGGATTTCTTGTTTCAGTTTTCTCTAGGTAATGATATCCACCTCAAACTTTGGTCCTTTTAGAGCATTTATCCTTAGTGGGCTGTTCCCAGAAGATTGATTTCCATTATAAGAAAGGGGTAGAGTTACACCTTACAGACCAGGAACTCCGACTAACCTGAAGGTGATCTTACCTGTGCTATAGCATACTCTTGGCAGCAGTTCATGTGTATCCATGGGGAAAAGTGAGAATCTGCTACTTTAAGAGTCTTTTTACTATCATAAGTTAAGGTGTTTCCTTGGTAAAGAAGGAATTAGGAGGCCAGGGATTTAGCTCAGTGGCTCAAGTGCTTGCCTGGTAAGCGTGAGGTCGTGAGTTCAATTCCCGGTACTAAAAAAAAAAAAAGGGAATTAGGATTTCTCTGTAAGATATCATATAACTATTTTAAGGATTCAGTCTTGTTTTGTTTTGTTTTTTGTGGGTACTAGGAATCAAATTCAGAACCTCGTGCTTACCAGGCAGGTGCTGCACCACAGAGCTATATCCCCGGCCCACAGATTATGTCTTAATTTAGTAACTCTTGTGGTTCAAAACACAAAGTTTAAACTGGTTCAGACTTATCATTCTCCTAAACTAGTAAAATTGTTTGCATATAATGAGTTAATGCTGATTGATTTTCATCCTTTATTTTTCCCTTTTTTTATAGGCAGAAGAACTTGAGTATTCTTGTGAGAAATGTGGTGGAAAATGTGCTCTTGTCAGACACAAATTTAACAGGCTTCCCAGGTAAATTTAAAGTATGTGCCTTTTAAAAGTACAAGCAAATGTAAGTGAAGTTTACCAGAATGAATTGGTAAAGATGATTAACAAAGCTGAGATAGCGTATACAGGGTGGAGAAGTAGAGTACCGTTTTGTAAGAGAGGAAAATGGTTTGGAGTGTTAAAGACCACAAAGGTCTTGAGAGTCCCTAGGAGATGGCAGTAAGAAGATGCAGCTGATGAGGCCCAACCCTCTTGAATTCCACACTGTCAATAAAAAAAATCTACAGACACACGTGTGTGTGATGAAAAAAAAAACGGGAAGAAAAATTGTTTGAGTTTTGTGCATTTCTTTTCTTTTTCTTTCTTTCTTTTTTTTTTTTTTTTTTTTTTTTTTTTTTTTTTTTTTTTTTTTTTTTTTTTTTTTTGTACCAGGGTCCTTTTTTCCTTATAAGTTAGTATGTTTCCTGTATTACAAGACGGTTCAGTCTTGAGAATCAAATTAACTTATAGTTTATTACTGCCATGTAAAACAAACGTAAAATGAAACTGGATACAAAAAATTATGTTGTGGTTACAGTACAGCTTTTAGTTCTTTTCAAGCATGATCTCAGCCACAAATAAGGTTATTATTCACATGAATTATTTATGTGACACTTAGCCTGCAGTACTTTGTTTTCTTTTATTAGCTTCAATTTGAGTAAGTGTGGAGTTTCTGGAACCCTGCCCACAGAGACTAGTTCTTTTACATTCTGCAATCTACTCTTTTCTAGAAAACTGTTTTTAAGGAAATCACTTTATGATTCCTAGCAGTATTATATTGGCTATAACCTGTATTTTTTTAATATTAATTTTATTGGTAGACTTTTGATACACATAATGATCACATACATCATAGGGAACTTGTAGCTGAACATATTATATCTTTTTTAGTTTTTTGCGGGGGGAGGTATCGGGGATCAAACTCATGACCTCATGCTTGCCAGGCAGGCACTTGTGCTGAGCTAAACCCCCAGCCAACATATATCTTGATGCTTTTTTTTTTTCTTTTTTCCCATTCCCCTCCCCTGTCTTCAGCCCTTCTTCCTCACCCTATTTGCAAAATCTTTTTCCATTTTTTTCCTTCTCCTTTTTCTCTTCCCTTCTTTCCTTTCCCATGTCCCCTTCTTCTGTTCCCCTTCCATTTGAACATTTTCTTCCTATTTCCCAATATCCATGACCCATTTTGGTCATTATTCACTCTTTGGATTTCTCACACAAGAGAAACAGTGCAGTATTTAAATGTATGTCCAATTTATTTCACTTAAAATTATGTTCTCAAGGTACATCTCTTTACCTAAAAATGTCTCAAGTTTATCCTTCATTATGGCAGTGTAGTATGCCATTGTATATAAAAACCACATTTTCTTTATCCATCTGTTGATGGTCATCTGGGCTGTTTCCAAGACTTAGCTATTACAAATTGTGCGGCTGTAAACATGAGCGTACATATGTTGCTGTGGTATGATGCTTTTGACTGAACATAACCAAGAAGGGGACTAGCTGGGTTAAATGAAACCTCTAGTTTTTAGCTTTTGGGGGAACCCCTGTACTGACTGCCGTATTGGTTGCAACAGTCTACACTGGCACCAACAGTAGAGGAGGGTTCTTTTTTCTCCACAGCCTCACCAGCATTTGTTACTTATTTCTTGATGATAGCCATTCCTTCTAGAGTGACATGGATTCTCAGTGTTGTTTTAATTTGCATTTCTTGAATGACCAGTGATGTTGAACATTCTTTCATATATTTATTTGCTGTTTGTACTTCATGTAAGAAGTGATTTTTAATTTCAGATGACCGTTTTTTGTATTGGGTTGTTAAATTTAGGATCTGTTTTTTGTTTTTGTTTTGAGTTCTTTATATGTTCTAGATATTTTTGTCGGAGGAATAGCTGGTAAAATTTTTTTCCCTTTCTGTGGGTTGTCTCGTCCCGCTGCTTTTTCATATGTAATTCCAGTTGTTCTTTGTAATATTTCCTGTGCGATTGGAGTTCTGTTCATAAAGTCTTTGCGTAGTGTGTATTTTTTACTTAAGAGACTTGCTTTTTCATATTTGTGAGTTAGGAGGCAAGAAGAAGGCAGGAAGAAAACTTAAGGTAAAGGATTGTTGTTACCAGATGTCAATAAGGAAACCAGTGTGCAGTTAAAAAGAATTATTTGGTCAGTTGTGGTGGCACATGCCTGTAATGGCAGCATTTGAGAGGCTGAGGCAGGAGGATCACTGCCAGTTTGAGTCTATCCTGGGCTACATCGTGAGTTTAAGACCAGCCTGAACTACAGAGCAAAACCCTGTCTCAAAAAAAAAATTGTAAAAAACCTTGTTTGATATTATAAGTTGGATGTTAGCACTCAGGAGGCTGAGGTAGGAGGAGCATTGTGAGCTCGAGGCCAGCTTGGGCTACACTGCAAGTGCAAGGCTGGCCTGAACTACGTAGTGCGACCCTGCCTCAAAAAACTAGGTCCAGGAATTTATCTCAATGGCTTAAGCACCTGTCTGGCAGGCACAAGGTTGTGAATTCGATCCTGGGTCCCCCCCCCCAAAAAAAAAAAAGTTGGATGTTTCTTCCATTTCCCATTCTCAAACTATTTAGTCTTTCAAATTAAAAACATTTTGCGGAGAATTTTTCTTTTTTCTGTTGACCATGTATTAAAGGCGAATTTATTTCAAGCTTATGCAAAATAGAAGGCTCTATGTCTTATGTGCTAATGATTAGTCTTATCCTGTTTTGTTCATTTTTATATTTAAAACCATTCTACTTCTATTTTTGAATGACCTGATATCATTTTCAAATCAAGTCAATCACTTTTAATCTGCCTCTTCTTTGCAAATCAGAGATTCTGACTTACCTTTCTGTTTCATATTACCTTTTATTTTGGTTAGGATTATTGTGAAATTCGTTTAAATATTTGATTTTTTTATATCAGCTTTAGTCTTTTCACATCACTGTGATATAGGGGAAAGAAACTTGAGCTACTAGATGTCTGGTTTGTGTTCTCTAGAGTTGAAGAATGAATTTTAGGAATAAGGAAGTTAAGAGTGGAATATATTTATAGAGAAAAGGAAAACTGCTGTCTGAGAGACAGACAGAAGGGGTCCTGAGTGAGTTGTCGAGGACTGTGCCTTTTTAGGAATTTTATAGAGCAAACCACAAGGTGAGACAGGTCTAAGGTGTGGGAAAAATGGGAACTTGCAAGGTGGGCATGAGGTGGGACAGAACTGTGGTCAACCAATAAGATTAATTGTTCAGGCCGGGAATTTAGCTCAGTGGCATAAGTGCCTGCCTGGCAAGCGTGAGTTTGATCCCTGGTACCAAAAAAAAAAAAAAGGTTGATTGTTCAGGTAAAATTGATTAAATCAGGGACAAATAGGGAATCGAGTCACATAGCAAGTGGGCATGCTTAAAGAATAGTGAGTCTTTCTGTAGGGGGTTGGGATGGTGACTCCTGGCTTCCTCATGGTGCTCCATACCTATTTAGAGTATCAATCCCTGATGTCTATACTTAGGGTGTGGTTGCATTTGTTTTGCCTTTTGTCTTGAGTTCTGGCCCCCAGTGGAGTTGTCTTTCTTCTCCAAGGTCAAAAGATATCTGGTCTTCTGCATTGGCTCCCTGGAGGGCCTAGCCCTGTCTGACTGCCTATAATATTTCTATCCAACTCAGCTGCCTATAACACTTGTTGTATTTCACATTTTTTTTGCTATACAGTTCAGGCTGGCCTTGAACTCACTTGTGGCCCATGCTGGCCTTGAACTTGCCTTCTGCCTCAGTCTCCCAAGTGCTGGGATTATAGGCATGCGTCACACGCCCATCAGTGAATGCTTTTTAAGAGAAGTACAACTGATGTCTTCAGTTTGCAGTTTTTTTAGTTTTCAACTTCCATAATAAAGGCATAGACAGTAAGTAAGGGGACACAGTTTTTCATAGTCAGGTATTTTCCTGTATGTTTTAGGTTTTTTTTGTTTTTTGTTTTTTGGGGTCCTGAAATTGAACTCAGGACCTCACAATTCCCAGGCAGATGCTTTGCCACTGAGCTATATCCCTGGCCCCCTGTATGGCTTTTTTTTTTTTTTTTGCGACACCAGGGATCAAACTCAAAACCTTGCACCTGCCAGGGCAGGCGCTTAAGCCGCTGAGCCAAACTCTGGGCTCTAGTTTTTTGAGGCAGGGTTGCACTATGTAGCTCAGACGGGTCTTGCGCTCGCGTTGTAGCCCAAGCCAGCCTCGAACTCACAATGCTTCGCCTACCTCAGCCTCCCAAGTGCTGGGATTAAAGGTGTGTGCCACCACACCCGGCTCTTGTATGACTTTTTTAATTCAATTTTTAAAGTTGTTTTGGACTACAAAATATATTTAATACATCAGGCAGAGATTATGTTCTGTATAGTGAAGTTAAAAAGGTTACAACAACAACAAAAGCCAGGTATGGTGATGTATGCCTGTAATCCCAGTACTCAGGATGTTGAGGCAGGAGGATTGTTGGGAGTTCAGGACCAGCCTGGGCTACAAAGTGAGCTCAAGGCCAGGGTGAACTGCCTAGTAAGACCCTGTCTCAAAAAGACAAGACAAAAAAAAAAACAATAGAAATCAAAAAGGCTAAAAGGCCTTGTCAGGCTCACAAGTCAGATTTGGCATGAAAATTATTTTGCATAAGTTTTTGACAGATGGGGAAATTTTCTCTGTTTTTCTCTTAATTTTCGCTAAAGAAAGACAGTGTTTCTGAAATGAGACTTGATTCTTATCAAAAACTCCTTGAAATGTTTATTGTCAAACATAAGGGCCATGTAACACTTCAATTAAATATGTATTATTTTACCATGTGGTTACATGACACTTACTTCCTTTTAAACTTTATAACAGTGAAGTAAGTTATTTGAGAATTTAACCCAATACCAAGAGCAACTTTTAAAAATTTAGTATTCTTGTCCTATTTTATTTATTGATGTTTTTGAGAGCATTATAAATATTTTACCCAGCTTCACTAATCCATCAGTGTCAAGTATTGTTTTTATTTGTACCTAGCCCTATACCTAGTACATGACTGGTACTCAGTAAATGTAGTTTTTAAAATTTATTTTTTATTAGTGCATGTTAACTGTACAAAATATTGGATTTCAGTGTGCTGACAGTAAGCATACTTTGAAGTATCTTTAGTGTGGCCAAATCTTGTCTTGTGTTTTTTTTGTTTTTTTTGTTTTTGAGACAATGTCTTGCTGTATAGTTCAGCCTGCCACTGAACTCACTATTGTAGCCCAGGCTGGCCTTGAACTTGCAGCAATCCTGCCTCAGCCTCCCAGATGCTGGGATTACAGGTATGTCCCATCCAAATACATTCTTTAAATCAAAATTTGTCTAATATGGTTAGTTAGAATGATTTCTCTTAATCTGTAAGAGCGTGTTATGTGTGTCAGTATTGAGTCACCCTCCTGTTTTTCAGGGTCCTCATTCTTCATTTGAAACGATACAGCTTCAATGTGACTCTCTCACTTAACAACAAGATTGGTCAGCAAGTCATCATTCCAAGATACCTGACCCTGTCATCTCATTGCACTGAAAATACAAAACCACCTTTTACTCTTGGCTGGAGTGCACATGCGACAATGTAAGTTCTTAGGAGGCAGTGTATTTACCTTCCTTTTTGAAATAGGCTTTAGTAGCCAATAGAAGAATGACTGAGCTATGTAACATGACTCCCAGGTAGAATTAGATCAAAATTTTAATTTTGAAATTTTCATGTTAAATTACTGCCTAATAAGCCGGGCGTGGTGGCGCATGCCTTTAATCCCAGCACTCGGGAGACTGAGGTAGGAAGAGCGTTGTGAGTTCGAGGCCGGCTTGGGATACATAGTGCGACCCTGCCTCAAAAAACTAGGGCTGGGAGTTTGGCTCAGCAGCTTAAACGCCTGCCTGGCAGGCACAAGGTTGTGTGTTCAACTCTAGTGCCACCAAAAAAAAAAAAAAAAATTACTGCCTGATGGAAGTTAATTGAAGAAAATGCTTAAAATTCCTCCTAGTTATTAGCTGTCTATCTTAATAGGATACATTGTAAGGAGTGCTCTTGTGCTTTTAGACCACTGGAAGACTTGAGTTACCATAAGAATCACCTGGACACTAGAAATATTGATTACAGTGTTCTTCCATGAAATGCTATTTCAGTAGGTCGGAGTTACCACTTGGGAATCAGTATCTTTAATAAATCCCTCAGCCAATTCTTTGGAACATGGAAATTTGAGAAGCTGTATACTAAATATTATGCTGGAGCCCCCAACTAAATAGATTGTTTCTTCATAAATGGAAATTATCAGTGATGTGAAGTTTCAGTGGTTCCAAAAAGCGTTTCAAAGAGGAACAAAATAACCTTTACTTTAGGTTTTGCTCCATCATGCTGGCTGTGAATATCTTAGAATTTCTCTGAAGGGTGTGCTCTTTTCTACATACTTGCATTACTTTGGAACCAAATGCTGTAACTCTTTTCTGTATTTAAACACTAGTTTGGTAAAAGACTAAAGGTCAGAATTCTAAAACTTTAGAGATGAAAAGGATTTTTGAGATTTTGTCCATATCCTTAATTTTGCAGAGGAGATCAAGGACATTCACTGATTTTTCTAAGGTCATACAGTTAGTAACTGAAAAAGCCAGATCTCTCAGCAAATATAGAGTAACTTTTATAAAGTGAACAAGCATTTGCCAACTTGAATTGTTGCAGTTTTCTAAAGTGTATTTTCCTTTGGATTTATAAGTTAAGTCGTGTAAGTTTACACAACAGTCCTCAGGGTCTACTAACAAAAGCTTGTGCTCAGAGAGTCTTAATATTTTCAGATTTTTTCTCTCTTTTTTTTTTTTTTCCCCCTTTTTCTGGAGGAAGTGTTTTCACTAATGCAAACTGCCCTCTGCTGGTGGAGTTTTTACTTATCCTGGCTGTGGTGTTGTGTCACCACCAGTGTAGGATCTTTACGATCACAGGCCTAAAACCAGACTGTGACTCTGCAGTTTAATAGCTTGCAGACCTTGGACGAATACCTTGGCTTATCCATAGGGAAAAGAATAGGGTGGTTGCAACATTAACTGAGGTAATACATGTTGAGTTCTTCCTGTAGTGCTTGACATCTAGTAAGTCCTCAATAAATGAGAGCTATTAGTGTTTTATTTAAAAGAGCTGAGACAAGGTAATTTCCCCCAAGTTGCTTTTCATAAGCATTACACCTGACTTCATTTTCAAAGCCGTTTATTTTGATTATTAGATCAAGAAGAGCCCAGAGATGGTATTTCATTTTCTCTCTTGGCCTCTCTTACCTAGTAATTTTATAAGTATTATAATTGTTTGTTTTTCAAGAAGATGTGTAAGTTGCAATACAAAATAATTCATTTTACAAGTTAAATATGTATCTTTAACAATGTAATTGTATACATTATATACACTGTATTTTCTAATTTTCCGATAGTTCTAGGCCATTGAAAGCCTGTCAAATGGTGAACTCCTGCATCACCAGCCCTTCTACACCTTCAAAGTGAGTTATATTTCTTGCGTACTCAAAATTTGTATTTTTACAGATTTGGCTCATCCTGATCTCTGAGGTTGTCCCCCTTTATTATTCTTTTTGCATGATAATTGCTCTGTACTCTCCATACTTTAGAATTTTCCTAATCTCATTTAGAATGACCTAGACTATAACAAGTTCTTTACAGCAAAAGAAGTTCAGATGATTGTTTCAAATAATATTTCATC
>RJWM01043217.1:0-13585 GCA_004363535.1 Dasyprocta punctata
TTCTGATTCCCGTAGTAATTGTAACAGTTTACACTCCCATCAACAATGAAAAAAGATTCCTTTCTTCCCACAGTCTCACCAGCATTTGTTATTAGCTGATTTCTTAATGATAGCCATTCTTTCTGGAGTGAGATGAAATCTCAATGTTGTTTTAATTTGCATTTCTTGAATGCAGCAATGTTTAACATTTTTTCATGTATTTATTGGCCGTTATCAAATTTAGAGACCCAGTCCAAAAACAGGTACCTGAGATGAATAAACAACTCTCAGATGAAGAAATACAAACTGGAAGACAAAATAGGTAAAACTCTTGAAGACATAGGTTGAGCAAAGGTTAGATCTTTAATCTGTTTTGATCTTAGTTTAGTGCATGGTGAAACATATAGGTCTAGGTTAAATCTTCAGCATGTAATAGCCAGTTTTCCCAGTACCATTTGTTAAATAGGCCATCTGTCCTCCAGCGAAAGGATTTGTCTCCTTTGTCAAAAAAAAACAAACAAACAAACAAAAAAAAAAACCACATAGCTGAATGTGCCTGGAGTTGATTCTCTGTGTTCTGTTTTGTCCCACTCATCTACAAGTCTGTTTTTTATTTTTATCTTTTTCCCAATATCATGTATTGTTTTTGAATCACTGAAGATATGTAGTAAAACTTGAAGTCTGGGATTGTGATGTACCCTGCATTGCCCTTGTTGTCCAGAACTGCTTTTGCTACTCTGATCTATTCTAGTTCCATATGAATCTTTATGATTGCTGTCTCCAGTTCTGTGAGGAATGTTATTGGTATTTTGATTGGGATTGCATTAAATCTATATAACAATCTTGGAAGTATGGCGATTTTGACTATATTGGTTTATCCTATCTGGAAACAGGAGATATCTTTCCATTTTCAGGTATCCTCTTCAATCTCCTTTTGCAGAGTACTATAATTTTCATTGCAGAGGTCTTTTAATTCCTTGGCTAGGTTAATGCCTAAGTACTTCATTTTTCTTGATGCTATTGTGAAGGGTATTGTCTTTCTAACTGTCCTCTCAGTGAGTTTGTGGATGCCTATAGTTTAAAGCCTTTGTTGCTGGTATAGAGATCTCTTTACTTGCTGATCACTGTTGTACTTTGGGTGTGGCTAGCTATAACTCTTTACCACAGTTCCAAGATTCGACCACCTTGGTTATTTTGGGAAAGGAAGATGGAGTGTACTTAGTCCAGAGACCAAGTTCTCTGAGAATCAACTGTTGGGTTGTTGATATCACAAAGGCAATCTTAGTGGGGGCTTGCAGAGAAATAGTGATAATTATGTAACCCTGTTAATATCAAATGAAACAACTAAAAATTAGATACTAACATACCATAAGAACCAGTATGTACCACCCTTATTCCTAGAGTGGAAACCATCAATTTTGATGTAAACATTAAGGTAACCCAGCACTGACTTACAGCTAATATGTACTAAATGTGACAGCTATTATCTCTGCTAATGGTGGAAAAGAATTCAACAGTAATTTTACCTGCCTACCTGTTTATTGCACACCATTCACAATAGCCAACCAATGGAACCATCCTAGATGTTTATCAACCGGAAAAATGGTAAAGAACATGTATATTTACACAACAAAGTATTACTCATCCATAAAAAAGAGCAAAATTATGTCATGAGCAGGAAAATGGATAGAACTGGTGACCATAATATTAAATAACACAAACCACACTCAGAAATACAAGTACTGTATGTTTTACCTAAAATGTAGTATCAAAAAAAAAAAAAAAAAACAAGGATGACATGAAAATAAAAGGGAGACTATTAGAAGAAGGAAAAGAATTCATATGAGAGAAAAAGGGAGTGTAAAGGAAGGTAATGGGGAGATGTTTACCAGTTTATCTTGATTGCCAATTTGACTAGAATAAGACTCCCAGGGAAGTGATTGGGCTGTGAAGGTTGTAACCTCATGAATGAGTTAACCCATTGTGTTCATAGTTGAATTGGTTATTAGGAATGGGTCCTGCTTAGAGGAAATGAGTCATGGGGGGTGACTTTGGGGACTATATCTGGTCTCTGAACCCTTCCTCTCAGGCTCATTCCCTACTGTCCCCCAGGTGCCATAAGCCGAGAAGCTTTTTTCTGCCACACTCTTCTGTCATAATGTTCCGCCTTGGAGGCGTCTGACCATGGACTGAAACTTCTTAAATTATGAACCAAAGTCTCTTCCTTTAAATTGTGGGTATTAGGTATTTTGTCTCAGCAATGGAAAGCTGACTAATCCAGAAGGAGGTGATAAAACCATGTTAAATATGTGTATGAAAATGTTTCAATGAAACCCAGTATTTTGTAAAATTATTTTTCACTAATAAATATATATTGCAGAGAAGGCAAATTTACTTAGCAGACTTTATTTAACAGTTTTTGCTCCTATTTCTGAGCAGGTTCTATGTTGGATGCTAGAGGAATTCCAAATAAGACCTGGTGGAGGTAACATTTAGTCTTTCGATAAGAGTACAGTGAAAGGTAAAATGGAGGGAAACCGGTGTTTTACACAGGGGGGTAAATTCAGATTGTGTTTTGGAGACAGAATTTAAATGAGATTTGCTGGAAGGGTACATAGGAGCCAAATCACTAAGGACCATAAGGAGCTTGGATCTTATTTCATGTGGGAAGCCAACAGAGATTTTAGACTGAGTGACGTAGTCCTCTGTTTTTAATGTTGTAATGGATAAGGTTGTGAGTACTTGTGCAACATTAGTTAAGTAACGGATAAAAATAAACCCCCATGCTTAAAATCAATTGCTGCCAGATGTTACTAACAAAAGGACTTTCTAGTAGATCTTGGAATTGTGCATTAAGTAAAAGTAAGTTATAAAGAAAAATTTAGTCTTTTATTTTTCAGCCATTATTTATAGGCATCAGTCCTGAGTGAGGCCCCTGGGGAGAATTCCAAGGCATTTTCAGTGTGTTGAAAGACCTAACAGCAAATTGTACATTTCTCCTCCAGAAGGCTGAATATGGTAATTAAAATTTCATGTTTATTTGCTTTGAGTTGGAATTTATAGGAATTCATTATGGGAGCAATGAAAATCTCAGGTTGATCAGAAATTCGGAAGAAACAGGTCTTTGTTTTAAGAGAAAATGAGCTGAAATTTAATGTAATTTGCTCAGTGAAATTATTCAGAATGTAGAAAAGCTGATGAAGGGAAGGAGGATATTTGGGAGAAAAATAATGACACCAGGATCCCACCTTTAGGCAGACTCTTATGTAAAAGCCAAACCTGCTCCCCTATTTTCTCAAAATTCATTCAGCTATTAACCCCAGAAATCATCCCCTACTCCTGCCTCCACTTATTTCTGCAACCTAATCATAAATCATATTATTGACTGTATCTCTGAAAGTTTTTAGAACTGTACTTTTTCCTTTTTTCACATTGTTACGACCTTCCTTGGTGCTACTGGAGACATTCTGCCTTCACCACAAGATGTATGATTTTTTCCTTTGTTTTGCAGAGTAGGTGGAATTAACAAACTGATTCTTGAGCAAACCAAGGTCTATGTGACCCTGTCCAGAAAGATAAATCATGTGTACTGCAACAAGGAAGAAAACATGTCATAGTTGTCAAATTCTTGTGAGATGTCCTTCTATTACTAAAAGTTATGCTTGCTAGTTGTTTAATTTTTATTAGAAGAGAGGGAAGGATGTGTCCTTCAGTGTCTGAATGCACTGGAGAGTTGTGACTTGCTACCATTGACTCTATCTCAAATAATGTGAGCAGGCTACGATGGGATGTCACCACAAATTCACCATGCCTGAAGTGGAAAACTGTGGTCAGATCACTTCCCCTCCTGAACAGTTGGTCCGGTTGTGTTCATACAGAAACAAAGATATAAATATTGCTTAACATTGACATGGAAAATAATAAAACTAAAGTTTAAAACAGGACAGAAACCTTGAGCCTGATCTATGTTCTGAAACTACCATCTCTTTAAGATTAGAAAAAGCAAGTAAGATACGGCCTACTCAGAAGTACAGTCATTTTTAACTGTTTTTCTTATAATATTTGACATACACTTCTGTACAAAAAATTTATTATTTACCTAAACTAACTGGACATTCTGTGGTTTTTCGCACCCCTAAGATTGATATATTCAGCTGTCATATTCTTCAGTAGCACATACTGTAACATATTTAGGTCAGCAAAAAATAATTTTTACAGTTATAATTTTTATTCTGCCAGACATGAATTTTGTAAGCAGTGGATTGTGCATACCAATACAAAACTAGGATTCTTCTCCCTATAATTTTGAATAAGCAATAAAAAGCCACGCTAGCAGTCCCAAGCTATTTTTTTTAAACAAATACAAACTATACACTTTGGAAAAAGAAGTATCCTGATTTGTCTGACAAGAAAATTTGAGCAAGGCTTTGAAATGGGAAAAAGAAAATTGCTGAATATTCTGTTCTAGGATTATCACCTCGTTTTTTTTTCTTCTTTTCCCCTTTGATTCAGAACATCAAACCCATGAGTAGGTAAAAGGTCTGCCACTGTTACCCTCAGTCTCTCTTTGATTGTTTGTAGCACTGCAAAATATCTAATCCATAAATATGCGAACAGTTCCCATACAGAGAAGGGACAATTGATTTTTTTCCTCACCTTTGTGGAAAACCCTGTTTTGTTTCTGTTTGTAAATGCATTCCAGCATCCATCTATCTTTCTCTATCACTTTGAGTTCTTCTTTGAACTTGTTATAATATCTTTTACTAGTTCTTTCATTGATGAATAAACTAAATAAAATCTTTGACTCATGTTTTGACCCATGTTCATTTTACATTTGCATGAGAATCATGATTTAATCTTTAAACTGTATGTATTCTCTAACAATACATTTTGAAAGATCAGTTCATTGATATTTGATCAGTTGGTGCCAGGATTATATTCTTTCGATGTCAGTATTTTTAGTAATTCCAAAACAACTTATTTCTTACATATATTTTTGGCAACTTTTTTCTACCAATGTAGGAACTTTATAGAGAAACAATGTGGGTAATATTTTAAGAAAAGCAAAGATAGACAAATAGGAGAGTGATTTTAATAGTGGATGATTCTGGGCTGGGTCCTGTAAGGAAGTAAAGAGCTGAAATAAAAAATAAAATAACAATTTGGGTGTCTGGTATGGTACATTGGCAGCTGTCTGAATACTCTGAGAAAATCTTTAGCAGACTCCCAAGTGATGACCCTTCCAGGCTGCATTGCAAATCTCCCTCCCACAAGATGCCCCCCACAAGTCTTTTAAGAGCAATTCCAGGAAGTAGAAGTCACAATGAAAGGTCCTGAGTCCAAATGTGAAGTGGGGGCAAATAGGATGGTGTGAGTACATATCTATGATCTATGCTCAGCAATAGGGCTCTAGTACCATGCATCAAGAATCCTTTCTGCATCCTGGCCTGGGAGGAGGTAAAGTTCTAGAACTGTGCCTGGGAAAGTATTAAATTACAGCCCTGATGAATGTGACCACAGCTTGCTTATTGTTTGGTTTTGGTGCTGGGGATTGAACCCATGACCTTCCACATGCTAGACAAGTGCTGTACCACTGAGCCAGAGTCCAGCCCAGTTCACTTACTTATTAATTACAATTTATGTTCTAATTTAGGTCAAGGATGTGTACATTCATGTCCTAGCTATAAGACCTGGCACATATTCAGTAAATATTTGTTAGAGGAAATGAATATAACACACACAATCTTTGGTTTTGTTCACATTAGAAGAGCATGCAGTTTTCTTTTAGTGTTAATAAGTACAGTATTAGATTAATCATGATGGATCAGTTTGAAGTTACTTGGATAGAAGAATGTTTTGATAAGTCAATATGAATTATCTAATTCCTATAACAGATTCAGACACACATGTCAGCACACACACACACATGTTCCTTACTGCACTCATTTTGAAAGTAGAATGAGCATAGATTACTTCTCTTTTCAAAATTATGTAGTGATACATGCTCATAATAAAACTTCACACAAAGTGTCCAAAGCAAAAGTAAGACTTTCAGCATAAACCCCTCCAACCCTACTTTCTTTCCTAAAAATAAATATTAACGGTATTATAGGTAACTTTCTTCTCTCTCTCTCTCTCTCTCTCTCTGTGTTTTTAAAGCAAGGTCTTACTGTGTAGTGCAGGCTGATCTTACTTCGCTTATGTAGCACAAGGCTGACCTCAAACTTACAGCGATTCTCATACTTCAGTCTCCCAAGTGCTTGGATTATGGGTATGCACCACTATGTGGATGATAACTTTCAAATGTTTAAATGCATTTAGTAATATGTATAGTGATTATGGTCTACATATTGTTCACTGTTTTAGGTACCCTTGATCACCTTTCCAGTTTTGTGTTTTAACTCCTTTGGTTGCACAGTATCAACAGCCCATGTACCATTTCATGATTCCATTACATGTGCATTGTCAGAGTGCATCTGAAATTTTGTTCTTAGAAAAATGTTGCAATAAGTATTCATATGATTTTTTTGTGCATATCTCACATTTGCTTATATTTCTGGAACAGATCTCTAGACATGACATCACTGTCAAAGGAAATGGATATGTAAAATTTTGATAGATGCCACTAAATTATTCTCTAAAATATTTTATCTCCAAATATCATGTATCATAATTGATGACACGTGACATGATTGATGTAGAAGATTGACATGTCCATCAACTATATTTAACAGTCTCTTGCCTATTCTTATCAATATTGAGTATCAGAAATGTTTTATATTTTTCCTAGTTTTATGGATGAGAAAATTATTTCTCATTGCTGTTTTATTATTTGTACTGATTACAAGTTTAAGTACACAGTATTTAGCTTTCTTACCATCTACCTTTCATTGTACATGAATTACCTGTGCACATCCTTGAGGAGACAGATGTCCCATTCTCCTGTACGCAGTGGGGCTAAGACTGGAACTGAGAATTTAGTGAGAGCAGGTGTAAATGACCCAGGATTGTTCACCTGAGGCCAACACAATCTGGCTTGTGAAAGCTGGGTGGTTGGGTCTAGAAATATTTCACCTGACGGTCAAGAGAACGTGAGCTAAAAAAATTCCAAGATGGGGGAGAAAAACAATAGGGTGAGATTTAAGAGATGAATTACTGTCTGTCTGAAGGCAATGAGGGTCCTCATTACTGGTGAAAGGGTAGAACTAGCTCTTGATGTGTGCTCACATATTACTAAGATCTTTTTAAACAGTAACTTAAAATTTATTCCAGCTATAATGAAAATTACTCTGCTTTTAAGGTACCACCACATGGCATACTTCTGAGTCCATTCCCGAGGTACTCTGTTTTACTTATCTCTGCCTATTTTGTAGATCTGTGCTATTTCTGGCACTAGGAGGTCATCTGGGTTTGGATCACATAGCAATGAACAGATAAAGGAACTTTAGAAATAGCTAAAGCACTATTTAGATCACAGTCATCTTAGAATATTGATACAAATGCTGCAATTACTGTTAATATTTGGTTGATAAATACTTAATTACTTTTCACTCATTGCTGAGACAAAACACTTGACACCCAAAATTAGGGAAGGAAAGGTTTATTTATCTTACAGTTTTTGGAGGTTTCAGTCCATAATCAGCTGGTTCCAAGGCAAGGTGGCATGGCACTGAGGCAACACTTCAAGGCAGCAGCCAGAGTAAAAAGCAGCCAGAGTAAAAGGAGCAAGAGCAAGCCTTTTTTTCTCACTTATATTATACACAGGACACTCCCTGCCACCAGGGTGAGTGTCGCATTCACAAATCTCCTTGCCCTCCTTTGCACAGGATGAGGATATTTGCAAAGTAAGAACTCTGGCTTCCTGCTGAATCTCTCAGTTAAACTTCCGACTTTCTCAAATTGACACAATGAACAGGTAATTGCTTGTGCTCTACACCTCAGGATGTAGAGCTGCTGAGCTACTCAATTAAGCTTCTAGACTTCTCAAGTTGACACAATGGCTAAACCATAACAATACTTGTAAACAATCTAAAACGTGTGAAGGGGTAGTCTGCAGGAAAATGAATTGTCAAAAAGCATACACTGCCATTTCATTAAGTCCTGCAATGGTGGCTTGCCAATGAAATATATCATACCTAACTGGACCTGCACAATATTGCACGGGAGTGTCACAGGAGAACCTACTAAATTCCTTGTTAATCCCTTTCAGCCCCATAGTCTGTGCTTTTCATCTAACATTTCACTATCTCAGTGTGTGCTTGAAGTCTGGCCAAGATTCTTGATTACTCAGGTGGTAAGGAAGGATTGTCAGGCCAGGCATGGAGGCACACGCCTGTAATCTCAGCACTCAGGAGGCAAAGGCAGGAGGATTGCTATGAATCTGAGGCCAGCCAGGGCTGCAAAGTGAGTTGAAGGCCACCTTGAACTGCATAGTGAAACTCTGTCTCAAAAAGACAGGAAAGAAAGCAAGAAAGAAAGCAAGAAAGCAAGAAAGCAAGCAAGCAAGCAAGCAAGCAAGCAAGAAAGAAAGAAAGAAAGAAAGAAAGAGGAAAGACTTAGCAAGATCCTGCCTCTAAATAAATGATTGTTCTTTGTTTTTTGTTTGTTTGTTTGTTTGTTTTGTTTTGCTTTAGAAGGAAGGATTGTCTTTTTGGTCTTATACTGACTCTGTCTGACACAGGTGCTTGGTATTAAAGGGGCAACTCACAAGAACCTTGCGGTCAGCTCACCAAAGTGCTAAAGGTTTAGTCTATGATTAATTGGGGTTGAATGCAGATAGTGGGCAAAGTGCTGAAAGATCAAGCCTTGCCTCACAAAATCAGTATGGAGTCATTAGTAATATTTAGCAGTGTGGAGTGAGCTGCTCCATTATTACTGCATGGGAAGACTTGGAAGAAGAAATGACAAGTTTATTAGTTAATGATCAACTTAAAGAATGCTCTGAAGCCAGAGGACCCCTAGCTCAAAAATAGACTCACCTTGTGCAGACTGTGCTGAAAGTCAAGCTTAGATCTGATTATGAGAGTAACAGAGCTACAAAAGAGTTCAAGTTCAGGAACTCAGTAAGGCTCTTGCTGGGTTTATAGCTCAGCAGCATAGCGCCTGCGTGGCAAAGCACAAGGTTGTGAGTTTGGTCCCCAGTACAAACAAAACCAAACAAACAAAAAGTCTCTTATATCAAAGTCAGGGTGCTAACAGGAAAAAAAAGGGACCTTGAGATCTAGAAGAGAAACATTTTGGTGGATGAATCTGAGAATCTTATATATCAGATTTCCTGGTAACTTACTACTTCTTAGAAACAGTTCTTTCCTCTAAAGAAAAGTACCTCTTTGCCTAAAGAGTGTACAATGACATAACATGAAGCATGGTTCTTTTTAACAGCTCCCTCACGCCCTCCTCCACTAATCAATTACCTCTGGGCTTATATCCAGCGGTTGCTCAAAAACCCAGCTCAGAAACAAAATGTAAGTCCTATTTCTGGAAATATGGCTTATATACTTGCAAATATAGGGAAAATGTATGTGAGTGGATCTCTAAGGTTTTATTCCAATGGGAAGAGTGTACTCTAGGCTAGAGATAGGGAATTCATTGATACGGGACTACCCACCAATGACTCAGGACTTAATGGTTGTCAGAGATACTATACTAAGATAATTGGTTCTGAGAGTTTTCTGTGATGACATATAGACATGATAAAGGCCTATATCAAATAAAGTTGAGTTTCCATAAATCCTTGGCATTATATTGAGATGGTTCTTGGCAAAGGCAATATTAGAATGAATATATTATACAAGGTCTAGGAACTCATAACCTGTGTTTGCCAAGAGTACAGATACTCTGTACTAACATAACGAGGAATGCCCTGGTGAGAGGCTACTGGAATTTATTTGTAAAGTTTGGTAATCACAGTTCTCTTTAGACTGAATTGTCCTTATTGTCTTAGTTTTTTCTCTTTGCTGGGACAAAATACCTGATCCCCAAAGTTAAAGGAGGAAAGGTTCATTTATCTCACAGTT
The DNA here is from genome assembly GCA_004363535.1 of Dasyprocta punctata. Classification (NCBI taxonomy): domain Eukaryota; kingdom Metazoa; phylum Chordata; class Mammalia; order Rodentia; family Dasyproctidae; genus Dasyprocta; species Dasyprocta punctata. The sequence goes on from RJWM01043217.1 coordinate 9,996, forward strand.
TGTAGAGGTTTCAATCCATCATTGGCTGGCTCCAAGGCAAGGTGGCATCACAGAGGAGAAACAGTTTGTGGCAGGCATAACGTAGCAAAGCAACAAGCAAAAGACGACCACAGGTCTTTCTATCCCTTATATCTTATCCAGGCTACTCCAAGTGGGAAGCACTCACACCCTTAATCCTAGCACCTTGATCCTAAGCTTGCACCATGAAGTAATCCTTGCATCATACACTCTATATCCAGCCACCTCTGAAAAAGCCCCACCTATGACTACATGAGGCTTTTGAAGGACATCTAAACATAGCCATAACACTTGTTCTTTGCAGATAATGAGAGATGCTGTCATAAAATGTGGCTTCTTGATGTCAGAGGGATTGCTGGTAACCTAGAATGGTGAGGCAAGAAGGCAGGAATTAAACATTGGAGGTAAAAGAACAGAGTTTCTATAGCAAGGTCAGAATGACCATCAGAGTACTTTGACCTACAATATCTATAGTGCCAACTCTGAGATCGTGATGTGCCTAAATGTGAGGTGGATGAGCATCCAACCAAGATTTTGCTTGATTTTGCGAGTTAGTTTTATTTTTATTAAAATGATATGAACTAATTGCAAAAAATTCAATGTACATAGAAAATTCCTCAAAAGTGTAACATTCTCTGCAGAGAATATTTTTTTCCATTTTGGTAACCATTAAGATACTTGCTCTGTGCTTGTGCTTATCATTTTCTATGCAAGGGTTCTGGCTCTTTGTGCTGTATTTGTAACCTGTCTTTTTTTAAGGTCAATGTTCTACAGGCACTCTTCCTCATCAATGAAAGTAAGTGGTCAAGAATTTTGATTCTGTAGGGGAGGGGAGTAAGGCATGGTTTTGTAAGCCTAGACACTGAACTAGACTGTCTCAATTCAAATGCTAGTTCCACCAATTTCTAATTTTATAAAAGAAAGTCAAATTCCCTGTGCCTCAGTTTTCTCACTTCTAAAATAGGTTTAATCATAGAATTTAAGATTATTGTGCAGATTAAAGGATTTGATACATAGTTCAATGCCTAACAACATTACTTGTTATTAGTGATTGCATTACAGTCTCTTATAATGGACATTTATGTTATTCTTTCTCTTTCTTTTTCCTTTAACTTATAAGATTGAGAATCCCTAATCAAAAAATCTGAAATCTAAAGTACTCCAAAATCTGAAATTCTTTGAGTGCTGACATGACATCGCAAGCAGAAAATTCCACATGTGACTACACGTGACTGGTCCCAGTCAGAATACAGATACATTAAAACAGTATAACATCACCTTCAGGCTATGCATATAAAGTGTGTATAAAGCATAAATGAATTTTGTGTTTAGATTTGGGTCCCATCCTCAAGGTAGTTCATTGTATGTATGCAAACACTCCAAATTCTAAAAAAGTCTGAAATTCAATATACTTATGGTTCCAAGCATTTTGGATAACAGGTAGCTCAGCCTATCTAAACAGTGCTGCTGTGAGCATTCTTGCCCCTACATTTTCTTATATTTGTATCATGATCTTCTTAAGAAATTCCCGTAAATGGGATTTTCAGAGCAAAAGTAATTTTTTTTTTTTACCTGAATGATACTTTTTATGTTTTCCAGGATTTACTTAAAGTTTCAGTCTAAGAATTGTGTCTTTATGGGCTGCACTTGTAAATACAGTTGTTTGCTCTTACCTCTTTGGTATTACATAGGAATTTGAACTTGAGGGAGAGGGACATTAGAAAACAAGGACTCAGATTACCATTTGATGTTTTGTGACTTTCAGATTTCTTCTAATTTTATCCCATGAATGTTTTGGCACGAATACTGCAGCACTAAATCCTAAATGTTGGAAACGAATGACCACAATCCTTTGGAAAGTGGTTTTTGCAACATGACCCAGTAGATTAATGGATGATATTTGAGTCTCAAGGAAAATATTTCATTGATTCACTCACTTTGGCATTCAGATGTGGCAGTTAGATGCTTCCCAGTTCCCCCATCCATGACTTCATTGATCCTTCTGGCAGTATTTGCTGGCTGGACTCCTATTCCATGACCCCTTGTCTCTGAGTCTGTGAATCATTGTTGATTTTCCTCCAGAGATAAGAAGCTTAATTCCTTCCACTTTATATTCCATTTTTGTTTCCTGCCCTCCTAAGGAAATACCTATTTTGATTTCCTCTCCTTTTCCTTAAAACTTAATTTAATTGTCACTTGAGATTTTTTCCCCATGCTAATCCCTGAGTTCACTTTTTAGATTTTTTTCCTACATAACAACCTCATTTGAGGGGGAAACTTGTTCATTCCTATTTTTTGCATATATACGATTAGTAGATGAAACCCTGGGAAGGTTGTAATTTTATATATCCACATTGATTAGGAGTGGTCTTATATTTCAGTTTAAAAGAAAGGATTTTGAAAGTTTTTCCTGTAAAAAACAGTAATATTTGAGGAGACAGGTATTATTTATTTATTTAATTATTTATCTTTTTGAGACAGGTTTTTGCTATGCAGTTCAGGTAGGACTTGAACTCACTTTGTAGCCCAGGCTGGTCTCGAACTCCCAATGATCCTCCTGCCTCAACCTCCTGAGTGCTGGGATTACCAACTTGTACTACCATGCCTGACTGAGACAGATATCTTTAAACTAAAATAAATACTACACAATATGTATGTGTATTGAAATATCACGTGGTTTTCCAGAAATACATACAATTTTTTGTATTTATTATTTTAAAAATTAATCCCCCCCCATATATATATTTTTTGGTACTAGGGATTGAACTCGTGACCTTACATTTGCCAGGCAGGCACTGTGCTGCTGAACTACATCCTTGGCCCCTACTTTATACTTTTAGAAAGTGGTCTTCATTCACATTTTTGTGAATTCATTCTTCATTCATTCCTGCTTCCTTTCCTATTTTCACATGGGCATTACTTATTTGCTTAGTTATCATGAGATTACTCCTGCATAAAATATTACTATACATGCCTACATTTTGTTTGCATACATTTATTTCAACACTCATTACCTCATTTACTCACTCCTAATTCATCCTTTCATGCTTTTGCTTTGTTCAGTTACCAAGCTCATTCACTTATGTAGAATTCATATTTTTAGTAACTTACTGGTTTCTTCTATATCAGGAAGGAAGAAACCAATGTCACATTCAAATTAAGATAATACGAAAGGCTTCTTTACCAAGTGTGATCCCAGGGTTAATGCAGCAGCAGCAGCAGCAGCACCCTGCTGCCAGTAACAGCTGGAAGTATATGTGCAAGAGAGAGACAGAGGCTGTGCACACAAGTTGGCCTTTTGGAACAAGAGCAGGAAGAAAGTGGGTGGAGATTTGACCTTGAGAGGCAAAGGAAAGACACTGAGGTTCTGGTCGGCACTGTATGTTCTCTTTTCTTTCCTGCTAGTGGAAAAGAATCAGCGCGAATCATCAGGGGAAAATCTTGTCTAGGAAACCATTTCACAACAGGAAGTCACATCAGATGAGATTAGCCTGGCTACCCATGAATCTCTGGTTTATATCCCTTTGGGAAAGTCTTCTGGGTTCCTCCACCACCTTTACCCAAGAAAGATG
>RJWM01043218.1:0-13905 GCA_004363535.1 Dasyprocta punctata
CAGTGCGACCCTGCCTCAAAAAAACCAGGGCTGGGAGTTTGGCTCAGTGCCTTAAGTGCCTGCCCTGGCAGGCGCGAGGTTGTGAGTTCAATCCCCGGTGCAAAAAAAACAAAAAAAAAACAAAAAAAAAAAACCAAAAAAGGACAGCATCAAAAAAGTCAAAACACAGAATGGAAGGAGAACTTGTCTATAGAATTCCTACAATTCACCACTGGCTGGGTATGGTGGTCCACACCTGTAATCCCAGCACCCAGGAGGCTGAGGCAGGAGGATCATTGCAAGTTCGAGACCAGCCTGGGCTACACAGCGAGATCTTGTCTCAAAAAAAAAAAAAAAACCACAAACTGGGGATATAGCTCAACAGCACAGCACCTGCCTGGCAAGCACACGGTCCTGCATTCGATTCCTGGTACAAAAAACCATAAAACTCAACACTGAAAAGATCACCTGATTTTAAAATGGCAAAGGACTTTAATAAATATTTGTTCAAAGAAGATACATAAATGACCAGTAAGCAAATGAACAGATGGCTCAGTGTCATCAGTTACTGGGGAAATGCAAACCCACAGTCCATTAGGATGGTTAATCATCAAAAGACACAAGTGTTATGAGAATGCAGAGAAATTAGAACCTTTGCTGATAAGAATTTAATTGTGCAGCTGTTTTGGAAAGCAGTTCTCATGAAGTTAAACAACTGTGATTCAGCAAGTCTATTCCTAGGTATGAAAGAACCGAAAACATTCACACTAACACTTGTACATGCATATTTATAGTTGCATTATTCATAACAGCTAAAAAGTGGCAACAACCCAAGTGTCCATCAGTTGATGAATGTACAAACAAAATGTGCTATATCCATAGAAAATATTATTCATCCATGAAAAGGAAGAAGTACTCATACATGCCGCAGTGTGAATGAACCTTGAGAACATGCTAAGTGATAGATGGTAGATACAAAAAGCTTCTTACATCGTTTGGTTTATATGCAATGCCTATTTATATGAAATGCTTACAAATAGGCAAATTCATTCACACAGGAAGATTATGGTTGCCAAGAGTTAGGAGGGAGGCCTGGGCACTAACTGCTAATGAATATAGGGTTTGTCTTTTCCTTCCTTTCTTTTGTTCTTTCTTTTCTGTCTTCTTTCTTGTTTTGTCTTTTTGACACAGGGTCTCACTGTGTAGTTCAGGCTGCCCTTGAGCTCACTTTGTAGCCCAGGCTGATGTTGAACTTGAAACAATCCTGCCTCAGCCTCCCAAATTCTGGGATTGCCGGCATAGACCACCGTGCCCAGCCAAGATTTTTTTTTTTTTTTTTTTTTTTTTTTTGGTACTGGGAATTTAACTCAGGACCTTGTGCTTGCCAGGCTATATCCCCCCGGGTGTTCTTTTGGAATTAAGAAAACATGCTGAGTTAATGGCAGTGGTTGCACAATCTTGTAAATATAACAACCACTGAACAATACATATACTGTTGTAGTCAGGATTTATAAGGGAAACAATTTAATACAGGACACATAATTTACAGGGTTATTTTTATAATAGCCAAAGAGTCAAATACAAAAGAGTACAAGAAATCTGTCCACACACTAGAGATTCAAGAAATCCAGCTGAGGGCCTGGATCCCACAGCAATGTCCTGAATGAGTCCAGCTGAAAACCTGGAGCCCATGGCAGTGTCCTCTTTGAGTCCAACTGGCGGCCTAGAGCCCGCGACAATGCCTCATGCAAGTCTGTGTCAAGGATCTTCACTGGGAAGGCCCAAAGGCCAGTAGTGGAAGCTAGAAAGTCTGTGCCAGTGGAGTGAAGGATCTGTGCCGGCAGGCTGTGGGAGCTGCGCTGGAGCCAGGAATCCACATTCAAGGTAAGGACCAGAGCTTCTCTGAAGAGAACTGCAGCCATCCTCAGCAACAGCGAGGTCCTGAGCTCCTCTGACAGTGAGAACAGCCAAGTTCATATCAGGAAAGCCAGCGTGACCAGCTTCTCCAGGAGAATCAACAGCACACCATCTTCCCCTCCAGTTCTCTTTTTATGCTGTTGGCAACAATCCTCAGTGGACCTTCCACCCTAGAATCACACTGATTCAGTTCAGCTGGGTGTTACAAGTTGACCACCAGCTGTCAATCCACCACCTATCTATTGATAGATGTATATATCATAGATATATGTAGATATATGTATATATATGTGTGTAATGTATATAGATACATGTATATTGGGTTGCTTTTTCAGCAGGGCTTTGCTGTGTAGCCCAGGCTGGTCTTGAACTCACTGTGTAGCCCAGGGTAGCTTTGAACTTATGGCAAACCTCCTGCCTCAGTTGCTGCATTAAAATATCACAGATTAGCTGGGTGTGGTGGCGCTCGCCTTTAATCCCAGCACTCGCGAGGCTGAGGTAGGAGGAGTGTTGTGAGTTCGAGGCTGGCTTGGGCTACAAGGCGAGCGCAAGGCTGGCCTGAGCTACACATTGTGACCCTGCCTCAAAAAACCAGGGCCGGGAATTTGGCTCAGTGACTTAAGTGCCTGTCTGACAGGCGCAAGGTTGTGAGTTCAATTCCCGGTGCTGGGAAAAAAAAAATCACAGATTGGTCTTAAAAATCCTGGATCTTGTTTGATCCCCAGTACCAAAAAAAAAAAAAAATCCCGGATCTTGCCAGGGATCTAGCTCAGCGGCACAATGCCTGCCTGGCAAATGAAAGGTCATGAGTTCAATTGCTGATACCAAAAGAAAAAAAGAAAAGAAAAAATCCTGGATCTTGGCTGGATGTGTAGCTCAGTGGTAGAATGCTTGCCCAGCATATATGAGGCCCTGGGTTCAATCCCCAGTACCACATATCAATCAACCAATTAATCAAACTTCAATAAAGATACAGAATAATTTTTTTTTTAAATCCTGGATCTTGTTTCCACAGTTGGACAACTCTTAGGTCTTATCAGCCCAATGAACTGTTCTTTTTTCAATGATATAGATGCCGTCCCCAAATCTTCTGATACTGTATACTTGTTCAACTGCTGTAGTTTGCTAGCTCAAAGCAATTGAATTTGAAACAAGTTCAGTGTTGTTTCCTTCAAGGAGCACCTCATTTTTCTGCTAAATGAACAGTGCATGTCTCATCCAAACCCCATAGATGTACTTTTCCCCCAAGAAATTTCAGATTTGAGCAAGGGACCCAGAGTTGAAGATGTGACACAGTAGAAGAGTGCTTGTCTAGCATAAATGACAGCATGGATTCAATCCCCAGACTGCATAACAACCTTGATGAAGAAGTGAGACCTGCCCTGCAGTGAGCCTAGGTAACACCCCTTTAGGGTGCCCAGGACTACAGATAGTGTGGTGAATGGTAGCCAATTCTATTTCCCCACTATTTGTTACTCAGAGCCTTTTCTTTCACTTTCCAAAGAGACTGAGTTTTACACTGTGATGAAGGAAGTTCCTTCAAAGGCTTCCTCTAGGACCCTTTGCAGTGACTTCAGAGCGGTGCCAATAGTTTCAGATTGCCCCAGTCTGCTGAGAATGGTCTCACTCTCACAGTCTCACAGCAGGCTGAACTGTACACTTCACTTGGACAGGGTGAACTTTGGGTGTGTGAATTTGGTTTTTTTTTGTTTTTTGTTTTTGTTTTTTTTTCAGAACCAAGGATCAAACTCACAACCTCACGCCTGCCAGACAGGCAGGCGCTTAAGCCACTGAGCCAAACTTGCGGCCCTAGTTTTTTGTTTTTTGTTTTGTTTTGTTTTGTTTCTTGAGGGAAGGTCGCACTATGTAGCCCAAGGCGGCCTTGAACTCACAACACTCCTCCTACCTCAGTCTCCCCGAGTGCTGAGATTAAAGGCGTGCGCCACCACGCCCAGCAGTTAGCAAGTTTATAATAAAGTTAAATGTTACTTTTTTTTAATGCCTGAAATGTTTTAAGTATTTTAAACAGCAGACATGAAAATATTCCTGCTAAATGTAACCACAGTCTATTCCACAAAATGTTACTTAACAAGACTGAAGTTTTGTTAAAGGAAAAAATTATTTCATCCAATATTTAAAGAATGGAAAATTTAGAAAACAACTTGGCCTTAATTTTGAATAAGACAGCTTAGTGCTTATGGAGCCCAATCCTGGGTTGCCAAGAGTGGATCAGAGTCACTCAGTTACCGTCTGAATCTCTTGTAGTTAGTTCTGCTGAGTCAGCATACTGAAGTGTAAAAACTAGCAGCAGTTCTTTTTTTTTTTTTTTTTTTGCGGCACCTGAGATTGAACTCACAACCTCGCACCTGCCAGGGCAGACACTTAAGGCACTGAGCCAAACTCCCAGCCCTGGTATTTTTGAGGCAGGGTCACACTATGTAGCTCAGCCCAGCCTTGTGCTTGCGTTGTAGCCCAAGCTGGCCTCGAGCTCACAACGCTCCTCCTACCTCAGCCTCCTGAGTACTGGGATTAAAGGCGTGTACCACCATTCCTGGCTAGCAGCAGTTTTTTAATATAACTTAAAGATCTCCAATAGTTCATCTTTTTTCAGATTGTTGTGTCAGTCAGTGTAAAACTAATTTGGAAAAAAAAACGTAAGTCACAAAAAAGATTTAGGCACCATTCAAAAATAAATAGATAAATAAATATCATAAAGTAATGAAGTGCTACAACAAACACACAAAACAATGGAGATCTGTCAGTCAGCACAGCCAAATGAAAGAGCCCCGAGTGCCAAACCTAGAACAATTTGAGTACTAGGTTATAACATGACGGCTAAAATAAATGTCCATATACTGACTCTAAACTGATAAAAATGATTGAATAAATGCTGGAAAATAGAGAAATCTCTCATGCAGAACTGTAAATAATTTATATAAATATTTACCCTAAAGAAAGTAAAATTTAACTCCTCACACTTTAAGTGTTGGTTGTATTTAGTGAATTCCTTCAAAGAGTACAAGTGGAAAAGGAAAGCTTGGTGGTGCAAGCCTGTAATCCCAGGATTTGGGAGGCTGAATCAGGAGGATTGCCATGAGTTCAAGGCCAGCCTGGGATACATAGTCAATTCGAGGTCAGCCTGAACTACATAGTGAGATTCTGTCTCCAAAAATCAAAACAAAACAAAAGAATACACTGGGGAAATGATAAGCACTACCTCAGCCAGGTAATCAGATTAACAGCAGAGTCATACTGCTAATACTTGATAATACATACTCTTGCTATGTGATGAATGGCACACTACCTCTATAGTCTTCTTCCCCCAAATCTGTAGCTCCAGTCTAGCCATGAGAAAAAGTCAGATAAATCTAAAGTATCTATAAAATACCTGACTCTTTAAACTTGCCAAGATCAGCAAAAACACAGAAAGTCAGAAACTGCCTCCACCAAGAGAAGCCTGAGAAGATATGATGACTAAATGTAATGTGGTATTCTAGATGGACTCCTGGAACACAAAAGGGGCATTAGGTCAAAACTAAGGAAATCTGATAAAGTATGCACTTCAGTAACAGTGAAGTATCAATATTGGTTCAACAGTTGTGGCAAACTACCAGGCAATATGGCACACACCTGTAATCTCAGCATACAAGATGCTGAGGCAGGAGGACTGCCACAAGTATAAGGCTAGCCTGGGCAATTTAGTGAGTTCAAGGTTAGTCTGAAATATATAGTGAGATTCTGTCTAAAGCAAACAAAATGTTGTGACAAATATACCACACTAGTGTAAGATGTTAATAATAGGGGACACTGGGCATATGGTATGCAAAAATATCTTCACAACTTTTCTGTAAGTCTAAAATTACTTTAAATTTAGAAGCTTATGTTTTAAAAAATTCTAGGCTGGATATACCAGTGCACATCTGTAATCCCAGTACTCACAAAGCTGAAGCCAGAGGATGGAGGATTCAAGACCAGCCTGAGCTAAACAGCAAGACCTTGCCTCAAAAAAAAAATAGCTGGGCGTGGTGTTGCACGCCTTTAATCCCAGCACTTGGGAGGCTGAGGTAGGAGAAGCGTTGTGAGTTCGAGGCCGGCTTGGGCTACAACTCGAGCATAAGGCCAGCCTGAGCTACATAGTGCGACCCTGCCTCAAAAAACTAGGGCTGGGAGTTTGGCTCAGTGACTTAAGCACCTGTCTGACAGATGAGAGGTTGTGAGTTCAATCCCTGGTGCTGCAAAATAAATAAATAATAAAATAAAAAGTAAATAAAAATAAAAACTTGGATTCAGCATACCTAGGGTAAGATCTGATAGTTTTCATTTTTACCCAGAACTCATTTCCCATGCCCCTTACTATTTTTCCCCCTTTGCCATGCTGAGAATTGAACCCAGAGACTCACATATGCTGGGCACGTGCTGTACCCCTGGATGCCCCCCCACCAAGTACGGTTCTTAGGTCATCTCCCAATCTGGCTTTCAGTTTAAAGCAGAATGGCTGTGAAGATAACCACTGCCTTCAGTCAGTTTGCTGTTTGGCATCACAACTGGTATTCGCAAAGTAGGTCAACTCAGCCTCTGTTCATCTGCATTTTGAGAGATTAGTCAGAAGAACTGGTAACCTGCATTTGGTCACCAGCAGGAAAAGGTGTGGTTGAATGAAAAAGTAGGTACCTGGCTTCTATTTTGAAAGTAACACCCGTTGTAATGAGTATCAAAACACCTTAGTCACTTCTATTTTGTTTAAGGAAGTACCACTTCCTTAGGCTCCATCCCAAATAAAAGAAATCAAGCACCAAAGCACAGTCCTACAAAATGCATTGATGAAGACAGCCACAATATTTTAAATAAAGTTGTTGCTGGGCCTTTGTTTCCAGTAGTTGTTTCTCCAGTTTTAATCCTCAGCGAGTCACTGCCCTCATGTTCTGTTTCCTCTGCACAGTGCATCAGTGCCTCTTGTCAGTGAGGCCTGCAGCACTGGAGAGAACACTGCAGTGTTGAATTAAGCAGTCATAAAGATCTATGCATAACACAGTAATGATTCTAGCAGTTTGTGTTACTTTATGAAAATTCCATATTCAGGGGACGAAGCTCAACGAAATCAGGGTAAATCTTAGATCCAGAAGGACAGAGAGTACTTCTGGGAGTTAGCTCCTTTTGAAGACCTTGAAAAACATGTGACAATGAATGTCAAGTGGTATCATTTTTCATTACATGGTCATTACTGAGAAGGGGTGGTGGGGCTATCCCCTGGTTACCTTTCTTACCCTCTCAGAAGAACTATAATGCTTTCCACCGTGCTTTTCCTTTAAGGAGAGGGAAATAATACTTCCTCCTCATTGATGTTTACACCCCATACCATATTTCCTTGCTGCAGTGTTGTTGACTGCACATGTCGTTCCCTTCGTCTTTGCACAATGCTTCTGTTTGTTCAACTACTTATGTTATTACTCACTGAGCTTCCCACCTCTTTGTTCACATTCTTCAGTATATAGTCCAGAAGTGGAGACCTGATCTCACCATTGGGCCATGATTATCTTACGTAAGATCCGTTGCTAATTAGGAATGGTCATATCTGAAAAACGTGTCCCTTGAATGCAACAACGGAAACATCAGCGCCTATTTTGTACAATGCACTATGGGAATAAAAGTTTCACCTAAAAGAGCACTAAATCCTGGCACCATTAGGTCTGGGTTTGAATCCTAGACCTGTTACAGGGATGATATCAGAACCTCCAAGTATGAGATGAGGGAAATACTGTAACTCCCAACCTGTTAGATGCCGAGTTCGCATTCTCTAAAAATTAAAGAATGAATACTAGGAGCAACGTCTCTGGACACAGCTGTAGCAGGATTTTCATCTGTAGTCCTGACTCCCTTGAGGGCCTGGCCCTGTCTGACTATGTATAATATTTTTACCTAATGTAGCTGTCTGTAATAGACCTGCTACTGACAAGTTGTGTTAGTTTGGGCAAGTGAAGTTCCAGGGCCTTACTTTTTCCCTGTAGAATAGCTGGATACAGTGTGACTATTCCCATTTGCCTAAGATTCCTAATTTCAGCCCCCAAAGCTCTGTATCCCAGGTAACTTTCTGGTTCTGATACTGTTGGGTTTAAGTCTCTCTGTGCCCGAGACAGTGTGGGCTGAGTCACGTGGAGGGAGGGTGGAGGCTGAAGGAAAAGCACTTGGAAGGCATCCACCTCCTGACCTCTGACTCACAGAGGGTTTGCCGGACACCATTCCTAACATCTCACAGGAAAAGAGATCAGCTGAGGCATTCTCAGGCAAGAGACATTCTCCCGTGTCCCAGCGGAAAAGAAATTCGAAAACAATTGACTAATGAGAGGAATTTGTAGTAAATGTTGAGTCTGCCAGCATTCTTGCAAGTGAGCCAATGACCTTTTTAAGCTACATCTACAACTGACTGGTTTCTTGGCTGTCATCCCAAGAAAGGCTGTTTTCCCAGTGCACACTGTATTCAGAACTGGCCAGGCAGTAAGGCTTTTAGCATCTTCAGATACAGACGATTCCAGCACAGGGTCATAGGAACTCAGCTTTCTAATAAAGACCTTAAAAAACAGCAGCAGCAGCAACAACGAAAAGACCAACAGACCCAGTGACTGCCAGGGCTGGTGCTATTTATTATTCTACTGCCATGACTCTCAAGAGAAAGATCCTTGGATGTCTTAAACGGAGGGGAAGACCGCTGAACCCAAGGTCTCGAGTACATTTACCACACTGGGGGAACGATGGAGCCTGGCAGTTGGCTCTTTGCTGACTGAAAGAACTGTAGCTTGTTGCAGATTTATATTTAATTTGGAATCAAACTTCATAGTCACCTTGTACTCTTTCTGTGTGCCTGACTTCATCTTGGCTTTATGCTTAAGTTACTGCTATTTCAATCTCACCTCATAGAATAAATTTTGCCTAATTGGTTTCTTCTCAATCATTTTTTTCCTCAGCAGCTGGATCCAAAACACAGTCCCCAAATAAGTATTAAGCAGTGACAGAAGTCTCATGGAAAAAGTCAAAAGAGCTAAATTAACACAAGCTATTTAAGGTTACTAACAAGTCAAAGAGCTTCTCTAGCTCAACAAATTAAGACACAAGTTATTTAAAGATTCTTCCTGCTCTTGATCAATCAAAAATACAGTAAAAATCAAGTCAGAATGGTTCAAAGACACAGTAAAATCCAGATTTTAAGACATATATAATATAGTAATATTTCCTCCAACTAAATATACTTTTTTTTTCTTTTGTACCAGAAATTGAACTCAGGACCTTGCATTTGTCAGGCAGGCACTGTGGCACTGAACTATATCCCAAGCCTTTTCCTTCATTTTTTGTAAACTCAGTTCTGGTGGAATCTAAGACTGTTAACAAAGGTGATTTTTTAGCCACAAGTTCATAAGTTAATTATCTGGAGATTAATTATGACTCAAATGAAAATTCCTGTTTTCACATAACCAAAATCTAGTCTCATGAGTACTATCTATGGAAGGTGCTTTTGGTGATGCATGGTCAATATGGGAGAGAAAGACTATGCAAGAATACTCCAGGCATGTGACTGGAAATTCTTTCAGCTGAAGGGCATTCCATGTTAGCTAATGGATTGTGCAGAATAAAAAGATATGTGTTCATTTGCTTTGTACACCAAGGCAGGCAGCCAAGGTTCTCATAGTTGCCAAGACTGCTCTACCTGCCCTGTACCTTGGACTGTTTGTTAACTCCTCATCCATGGAGCTGGAAGAAGGGTGGGGAGAGATTTTAACTTCTTCAAATCCTACCTGGAAGGAGTTTCTGACAAGAGGTCAGATGACAGCAAAGAGGCCCAAAATTGAAGCCTCATTTGGGGGTCTGGGGAGGAGGCTGGAGGTGTAGCTTAGTGTCAGGATGCCTACCTAGCATATGAAAGGCCCTGGGTTCAACCCAGCACACGCGCACACACACACACACACACACACACACACACAAATTAAGCCAGGCCTGGTGGTACACACCTATAATCCCAGTACTTTGGGAAACTGAGGCAGAAGGACTGCAAGTTCAAACTCAAAGCAATTTAATAATTTAGCAACTCTCTCTCTCTCTCTCTCTCTCTCTCTCTGTCTGTCTCACTCTGTTTTTGTTTTTGTTTTTTTGCAGCACCAGGGATCGAACTCACAACCTTGTGCCTGCCAGACAGGCGCTTAAGCTGCTGAGCCAAATTCCCGGCCCTTCTGTCTCACTCTGTCACACACACACACACACACACGCACACACACATGACTAGAGATAGGGCTCAATCCCCAGTACTGCCAAGCAAAAATAACAACAAAAAACCTGACCTCTGAAACTTGATACTCAGGGGTTCTGTATCCCATGCCACTTCATCCTAGGCCTATAAAAGCAGTTTTTGTTTCCTTGAGTCTTTCAAATTGATTTACATACCCTACTTTGTTCTCCTCCAAATCTAATGCAAACTAACGCACCATTTTGTCAAGAGGACAAACAAGCTAAACTCATGCCCATGCTGACTGACGATGAGGAGGTAAGGGTCTACTACAACTAGAAAAATGGCATTCATTCTGAGTCCGTGTGCTCAAGGATGGGGCATGTGGTATTCCTGCCACAAACACCTTAGAGATCCAAACTCCAGTATCACATATTATAAAATGCAAGAGACATATGGGAACATACTTTTTGTGTGCTTTCAAATTTTCCAGGAGAAATTAAACATTATTTTCTGCTGGTCAGTGATTAGGCCCGTTTGATCTGAAAGTCCTAGAAAGCTCTGTTTCCCTAGCTGACTAAAAAATCTCCAGCTGCCTTTGGAAGTCACAGCAGTTGATCAAGATGAATGTGAGCCTGGCATGGTGGTACACACCTATAATACTAGCAATACCAGCACTCAGGAGGCTGAGGCAATAGGATCCTTGCAATTTCGAGACCAGCCTGGGCTACAAAGCGAACTCAAGGCCAGCCTGAGCAAGACCTGTTTCAAAAAGACCAAAAAAAAAAAAAGCTTATAAATTAAATAGCAATGCTTTATTAAGGAATTCCACAGATTGATCATTATTCCCTTCCTGATTTTAGGGATGAAGAATAACAAAATATTATTCTTGGAGACTGAGGATGTTTTGGAAATGTATTTCCAGAAAAACATACTTTTTTTTTTTTTTTTGGTCTTTCTGAGACAGGGTCTTGCTATGCAGCTCAGGCTGACCTTGGACTTACTTTGTAGCCAAGGTTGGTCTCAAACTTGAAACAATCTTCCTGCCTCAGCCTCCCAAGTGCTGGGATTACAGGAGTGTGCTATTACTTTCTATACTTTGGTTTTTTTTTGGCCAAACAGGTGCTGTGCTGCTGAGCTTTATCCCCAGTCCAAAATTCATTGAATTACACATTTTCTTTTTATTTTTTATTTATTTATTTATTTATTTTTTTGCGGCACCGGGGACTGAACTCACAACCTCGCGCCTGTCAGACAGGCGCTTAAGTCACTGAGCCAAACTCCTGGTCCTGGTTTTTTGAGACAGGGTCGCACTATGTAGCTCAGGCTGGCTGTGCACTCACGTTATAGCCCAAGTTGGCCTTGAACTCACAATGTTCCTTCTACCTCAGCCTCCTGAGTGTTGGGAGTGCGCTTCATTACCCCTTCTGAAGCAAGAAAAATTAGAGGCTTCATTGGAATAGGAGAGGAAAAAGGGAAGAGAAGGGAAAAAGTTAATGTCTTAAAATATTATTCAGTGCATATGTAAAAAGCACTTTGAGGAATACTTTGGCTCCTAGTACCACTCAGTAATGCCTGGTATTATCATGATCATCACTGTAATCACCATCATTTCCTTTTTCCTTCTCTTCATCATTGTTAATTCATCTTGACCATGTTTCCCATGCTCTTTACTTACCAGCGATTCCTATATTTCCAATTTTTTTTTTTTTTTTTTTTTTTTTTGGTACCAGGGATCAAACTCATGACCTTGTGTTTACCAGGCAAGCGCTTGAGCCACTGAGCTAAATCCCTGGCCCTGTTTCCAAATTCTTAAGGCACTATATCCTACAATCCTTAATATAGATCTTGCCTATTCCTTAAGAATCAAAATATTCACCTATCCAGGGTGGGACACCCAGGTATGGTGGCACACACCTGTAATCCCAGCATTTGGGAGGATGAGGTGGGAGGATTGCTATGAGTTCAAGGCCAGCCTGGGCTACAAAGTGAGTTCAAGGTCAGCCTGAACTACATAGACTTTGTCTCAAAAAAACAAAGCAAAACAAAAAATAAAAAACCAAAAATCAGAGTGGGAGTCTGTGATGCTTGTAAATAAGTCACACTAGCAGATGTGTTTCCTTTTTTAGGAGTGGAGAGAAGTTGTTAGTTCTCTGAATGTTTTTTAAAGTAGGGTATAGTCTCAAGAGAGAATAACCAGTAAGACTGAGCTAGAATCATAAATGAAACCCAGAAAGCAGTGAGGGTGTTCAGAATACTCCACTTCAAAATACACAAGTCCTGCATAAAGATTGTTTCGTCCTAAAATTCGATAGATACAGAAAAAAAGAAAAAAAAAATAAAAGCTTTCTCAAACCTTCTCTTATCTGATTAAAAGCAGCAGCTTTTGAGAAAAAAAGGCTACCATAAATCCTCTGGGGAAATTTCAAGACCCTAAAGGAAACAAACCACTTACAGTTGTATAGACAAACATTACCACAAACTTTCATTTCTTGTTTCTTCTCCTAAAAACTCATCTGTCTTTCTGAAAGAGACTTACTTTTTCTTCCAATAGAATATAGAAGTGTCTGTATTCCAATAGGCGCCTGTTCTCATCAGTACCCTTACCTTACTAAGTCTGATGTGTAAGCCCCAAATTCTAACCACCTCCTCGAGTTACCTGACACACTAATATGTATGAATGTAAACACATTCCTTTCTCTTGCAGCTCAATCCACAGGCCTCAGACCCTGAACCTAAATACAGTAAAAGTTCTTCCTTCTCCGCAATAGCAGGGCAAGGAAAGGGTTCAGTAAACGATTTCCTCCCATTCCTGAAACAAAAGGATTCTCATACTGAAAACTCATAATTAAGGAACAACTATTAAGAATGTGACTTCCGATTACACTACGATTCAATGACATTTTTAGAAGTATAACTCAATAATTGATTTCCGAGCCAAGTAGCATTTGTTAGGAAAAAAAAGAAAAAAAAAAAGACAAGTTTTGAAAATGGAGAGGCCTGGATTCACATTCTATCCTTCATTGTTTCTGTGAGGTTTACAAAAGACTGGCTCCCTGAGCATTATTTTTTTAAACTCCTCAGTACAGCCTCCATATAGCTCAGTCTTACCCTGAAAGAAAAAGTCTGATGGCCAAAATTACTTTATAAGGAATTCCTATCTTTACTTGCTTTTCTCAAAGAAAATTAAACTGGGTGAGTTGGTGCATGCCTGTAGCTCTGAGGCTGGATAGGAGAAATAAAGGCAGGTAGATAGGAGACAAGGAAACCCAATTTTCCTCCCTTATTACCTTTAAACTCTCAGATACCCGCTCAACTCTGCCTGCTGCTAGGAGTATTTGAGAAGTGTCTGTATTGCAAAATTTATCAGCCTTAAATTTACCTAATCTATCTCGTGTCCCTTCAGAGCCTGAAGACACCAAATTAAGAGTGCTAAAGTAAGCCGGGCACGGTGGCGCACGCCTTTAATCCCAGCACTCGGGAGGCTGAGGTAGGCGGTGCGTTGTGAGTTCAGGGTTGACTAGGGCTATAAAGCGAGGGCAAGGCTGGTCTGAGCTACATAGTGCGACCCTGTCTCAAAAAACCAGGGCCAGGAGTTTGGCTCAGTGGCTTGAGTGCCTGTTTGGTAGGTGCGAGGTTGTGAGTTCAATCCCCGGTGCCCCGAAAAAAAAAAAAAAAAAAAAAAAGTGCTAAAGTAACTTTCAGAGTTTGCAGAAATACTCAATTGCCATGTATCACAACATCCAGTTCCAGACCCCTGTGGGCAATGCCAAGATTTCTCCAAATGCAAACACCTCAGG
>RJWM01043219.1:0-13925 GCA_004363535.1 Dasyprocta punctata
CGTTCATTCTCTCTATGTAATTCTGGTTTAATTTCAGTTGCAGAGACAGGGATGGCTCTGGGAAGATCAGGCTAGCCATGCTGGTGGTCATCCTCAGAAGCCGGGTCTGGAGGCTGAGGGAGGGGCAGAGCCCTGGGTGGGTGCACTGCTGTTTGGCCAAGGCCCGACTGAGCCCCACACCTGCCAGGGCCCCTGCGAGTTCCTCCCCTGGCCAGAGAGCACCTGCTAGGCGCTGGCCCTGGGCCTCACCTGGGACTCTCACCCAAGACAGCAAGAGTGGAGGCAGAGAGCTCAGGGAGGCCTGAGGCTGAGACCCTCTGTGGGCTGCGGAGCCCAGCTGTCTCCCTGGGAGTGTGGCCTGGGTGACTCCACAGCTCTGCCGGCCCCAGCCAGCCAGGCCGTCCTGGAGGTTGGAGGTGTCCACGTGTCAACTCCACCAAGGTTTAGCTGGATGGGACTCCCTTGGGAGCCCTGGGCCCGAGGTGCCGTGTCTGTCTCGCGCCACTCACCACACCAGGCGCCCCAGGAGGCGCAGAGGCACACTGGATGTGGCCATGGCCTGAGACACCTCCCACGGTGGTTCACAGAGGACACAGGGCCCCGGGGACACTGTTCATGGCAGGCAAAACTGAGCGACGTGGCCGGAGTCCCCTGAGGCACACAGGGGGAGCCAAGCAGGTCATCCCAGGCCCCGGGCAGACCGCCAAGGCTCGGGCTGCCGCTGCGCGCCCCTTCCCTGTGCCCCAGCCTGCTCCGGTCTGAGCCAGTCCACACACCTGCTCTCCACTGGTGCCCTTAGCATGGGTTTCCCCAGACCGCCCACCGCATAGCACCTGTCCCATTAGGAGGTGTCGGCAGGCACTCGGCAGATGCGCGTTATCTCGAGAGCACCCCTGAGCCAAATCGCTCCCCCATCAAAGCATCCAGAAACCTCTTCCTCCTGCTGTTTAAGTCCCTGGCCCGGGGGCTTCTGGAGGGCAGGGTTGTGCCTGAGTTTTTTGCATGCCTCGTACTCAGGGCATACAGGTGCGCACTGTCCGAGAAAGGGGAGGGGATGAAGAGTGGGGAGCAGTGGGCAGCGGGCTGCATCGCGAATGGATTGAAGCCGACAGGGAGAAGGCCAGATGAATGGGTGACTGGGTGAGTGGATGGATGGATGGATGATAAGGTGGATGGATGGATGGATGGATGGATGGGTGGGTGGGATGAATGGAAGGATAGTTGTGTGGGTGGGTGGATGGGTAGGTGGATAGGAAGTTAAAAGAGTAGATGAACAAGTGCATAGAAATGAATAAATATTTAAATGGTTGCATATATAGATGTTCAAATTGTGAATGACTCATGCGGTGGAGTGTGGGAAGCCGTGAGGTCCGGCCTGTTCTGTACCCAGGGAGGAAATAGGAGATTCTAAGAAGATACAGGGAGAGGGGTCCCAGGCTCAGGAGCTGGCCGTGTGACCCAACGCCACACTCCCTGGCGTGGTCCTGACCGCCTCTGTCTTCCCCTGATGCACCAGCACTGCGGGTTACAAGTCAGCCCAGCGCTGGCCTCGCGGTGATCCCTAATTTCCCCTGAGCCGCGGGTCACGCAGGGGCTCACCCCGTCCTCTCCCGTGACCCTCACCACCCGGAGGCATCGTTTCCTCCCTTCCCGGATCAGGAGACTGCGGCTCGGAGCTGCTGAGGAAGCACTGTCCACGTGCTCCTGCCCAAGCACCTCGTTCCCAGGAGTAGCTCTGTGGCCAGTCGCGTGGCCACCTCAGCGTCCATGGCTGTGGGAGGTCTGGAGGCAGGACCCGCAGTCCCCGAGGCTGAGCTCCGCGGGCAGGCAGGCGGGGACTTCACCTCTGGAGCCCTTTCACTACTTTTCACCGTGCAGATTAGTCCAAGGGTGGCTGGCCGCGCCCAGGGCTCCTGGCTTGGCAGGAATGGGGCTGATTATTTTGGCCAGCAAACTTGGTCCCATGGGCTTTGCCTGCGTGGCCGGCACTCCCAGACCGCCAAGTCCCTGCTGGCCTGCTCTCCCCTGGGACGTGCTGGGCAGCTGCAGGGAGCCAGGACTGATGCACAGCCACACTCGAGGCCACTGCTGCCCAGCAACAGCCGTTGTCCAGGCAACGGGAGCGCCTGCACTGCTGGTGGTGCGTCGGCTTCTGCGCTCCCTGCCCATCCCCAGCACGGCCTCCTCGGCAGACTCACCATCCATGCGCCTCTGGGACTAGAGAGAGCGAGATCTTTTATTTTCACCTTGAAAATCGCTGTCTCTCCTGGAGAGGCATGACGCAGAGAGCCGTAGAGCAGGGAAATGTCCGTGTATCCAGAACAGAAGTGCTCAGTCTTCGATTTTGGCCTTATCTTGTCAAGGTCCTGTAGTCCAGTCCCCAATGTCCAAGCTCTCTGGCCTGGTGTCAGTCTTGTCCTTGGTGGTGCAGGAGGCAGGGTGCTCCAAAAGACTGGCAGGGTCCCGCCCACCCCTGGCGGCAGGTAAGAAGCCCACCCTGGCGGGAGCATCCCACCCAGACCTGGGCCTGCTCTGAAGGCTGGCAGGCGACCGGCCATGTTCAGTCGTGCCGTGCATGGGACTGGCACCCTGGCTCAGGGTCTCTGCATGTTGCAGATGGGGAGCTAGGCCCTCCGCATGCCGCTCGGGGTTTGTTGGCTGGAAATCCGGGCAGCCCTGCGGGGGGACCTGCCCTAGATGCTGCATGTAGTGTTCTTGGCACACGAGTTGTGCAAAGTGAACGCTTTCTTGCATACTTCGTTGAGTTCATTTCCAGTCGTGTTTTTCATTTCTTTGTTGTGTGGACTTTGCCCGGTGGCATAAGTCATGCCATGTTCTGTGTTTTGTGGACAGTGAGGCAGGGGAGACCAGGGAAAGACTCTGGGTCCACACTGCCAGGATTCCCGTCCGCCTCTGTCCCCAGTAGTCTGTGACCTTGAGCAAGACATGTCCCCGAGACTTGGTCCCCAGTCTGTGACGCGATGTGAAGCGCTTGTCCACAGGCTCTCGTGCGGAGAGGCAGCAATGTACACAGAGTGCCTGGCTTTCATCTGGCCCCAGCCCCTCTGCGCCCTGCCTGCAGTACAGGGTAGTGTGCACTTGGCCCTGGAAGTTGTCCGTCACACGCCAGGTGCTGCCTCTGAGGATGCAGTCGTCGGCACCTAAGGGTGCGGCAGACTAAACCGAGGCACTGCTCCTCCACCTGCTGCTCCGCCCCGGGCATGCGGCCTCTGCCTGGCGTCTCCCCAGAGCCCGCACCAGCTTGCTGGGGCCCTCAGCCCCCAAAAGGCGCTCATGCCATTGACTCCTCCTGTTTCATTTTCCATTTTTGACCGTAACGATAAAGTGGGAAACCCAGAATTCATGGCGCGTTGCTTCTACAAATTGCTTTTTGCCTTCTAGCCGCCAGGCGATTGGATGGGGAGGAGGGAAGCTTCGCCCAGGAGAGCAGGAAGGTAACGGGGGGCGTGTTTCACACCAGGAGCCCCGGGGCTCTGTGCTGGCCTTCCCCGCTGTGGCCACAGGCTCCTCTGCTGCCTCTGTTCCTTGGGGTTCTGGAGGCCAGCAGTGGGCGCGCGTCCACTGCCTCCTTTCTAGACTCAGGCCGAGGCCTCTGCCCACGTCCCAGCTGGATGGCGGGTAACCTGGCTATGGCTGTGTATCCTAGGAGGACACGCTGTACCGAAGTTCCTGCTGGGGGTGCGGGGGGTGACGGCTCTAAATCAAGTTGGGTTTTCTACCAGGGTCCACAGAGCTTGTGGGCACAGCTCTCACCAGAGAGGGCGCAGGTGTGAACGGCAGGCTCGGCTCTGCTCCAGCAGTGCCATTTGGGGCCCTGCCCTCCCCGAGCCTTAGTTTTCTTATCTGCAAAATGGAGCAAAAGCATTTATGCCTGAATGCTTCCTGTCCTCCAGTCTCCCAGCACGGTGAGACCTTTATGAAAAGTTTGACCTTGCTCACAGTCTCCTCACCGCAGGGCCTGCTCAGAGATTAAGGGAGGCGCTAGAAGGCTCCAGGGTCCTCCAAGTTCACGTGACCTTTCTCCTCTGCAGAAGACCAGCTGGCTGCTGCTCAAGGGAGACGCCGACGTGAGGACGAACTCTCCGGACCTGGACAGCCAGTCCCTGTCGCTTAGTAGCGGACCGGAGCGAGAGCCGCTCCCGAGAGCGCCCGGAGACAGCTTCTACTCACGTGAGTGGCTCTTCTGAGCCCGGCGCTGCGCCATGCCTGGGCGCCTCCAGCTTCGGGGCCCAGTGCTGCACAGCCCCTGCGTCTCAGCCTAGCTCCTGAGAACACATGACATTGAGCCAGCCCCTCGAGGGCAGCCGGGATAGGAGGAGGGTGGAGGCCTTGCCCCCACCCCGCCCACTGCATCTGCACCCTGGCATGAGTTAGCCAGCGGGCACGCAGCAGCCACGGCACAGGGTCTCCTGGTAACACTCCCAGGGTGGGCAGGCAGGGATCCCGAGTCACGCTAGGAAAGTGCCCTCCGGGCCCGATTCCCCCAGAGTGGTTGGGGGCATGGTCCGGGGCGAGTCCAGAGCTGGAGCTGGCGACACAGTGCCCTGCGTGAGGCGCTGGAGAGGCCCACCGCAGGGGTGTCGTGAGGACTGAGCTGGGAGGGTCGTGTCCATTGCTATAAATCCTAGACAAAGCCAACGGCGAGCACAGTCGGACTCCCTGGGGACCTCCCAGGAGCACCTCTGGGTCCCAGCAGGCTGGAGCCTTTTTCTGTGGTCCCGGCGGGGACTGAGGGTGGAAGCAGAGGCCGGCGGAGGGGGCGTGGTGTGAGACACACAGGAAAGGTCCCAGCTCTGCAGGAGGCAGACCCAACCCGTGTGTGACTGGGCGGCCTCATGCGTCTTTAGGAGACGTGGCTAGGGCCCGGGGCACCCTGCCTGGCAGGGGGTAGGTGCTCGGGGAAGGACCGCCATCCATCCTCGCCCTCACCGCTGTGATTCTTAGCGGCGCGGCGTCACCACCCGTGAAACTGACCGGTGGGAGAGGGGCGCATGGAGGCGCAGACCGCGGAATCATGGTGGTTACGGGGTGGCGCGCACTAGGACAGGTGTGCCCTTCTGCGTGGGCCTTTGTGAGCCGGTGTCCTCCTGTCTCTGCCCTCGGGTCTCAGCGCCAGTGCCCAAGGCTGCAGTTGGCCTGGCAAAGGACACTGATGTAGTCCCCTGGGGAGGGCAGACTCACGAGGTCTGCAGGTGCGGTGCTGCCTGAGGCTCCTGGGGGCAGTCCCTCCCCTGCCCGGGCACCGTGCTCCTGCCTGGCCCACATGGGCCCCTCACGGGCCCCAGCTCAGGAGCAGCCCAGCAGCCCTGCCTGCCCCGCAGTCCTGAGCATGAGCATCCGGGCCTTTGAGGAGGGTGCTGTCCAGCTTCCCGTCCTTCCCCAGAGCCAGGGAGGCCTCAGCTGCCAGCCTGGCTGCTCTGGGCCTGTGATTACCGTCCCTGGCGATTCCCACTGTCCTCTGTGGCTCGGGACAGGGAGAAGGGACACCGCAGGGAGGCACCGCATGGAGAGGCTGCCACCGTCAAGCTGTGTGACGCGTGTGTGTCCCCCTCGCCCCTGCACCTCCCTCATCTGCAGATGCCAAGCGTGGGTGCCTGGGCCATCCCAGGACACTGAGCTGATGGTTGGAGGTCCCTGCAAGGCCAGGCTGTGCTGGTCACTCACAGCTGCAGGGACCTGCCTGCTGGCCCTACCGCTTCTGCCGTGTCCCCATCGCAAGCTGTGCCTGGTCCACCACCTGCAGGAGCCCAGGGGCTTGCAAATCTCCTTCATGGCGCATGCACTGTGGGCGCGTACTCCACTCTGCCACACTTGCCGTGTGACCACAGCTGCGGCTGTGTCCTGCTTCGCTTTCCATGGCTGCCCTGAGGCCAGTCCTGCATGCAGGAGCCCTCCGTCCCACTGTGCCTGTGCTTCTGTCCCGACAATGTGGTCTTGTTTCCCAGTGTGGCCGGAAGCAGCCCCAAGGACCGGGCTGCGGGCTGGACCTGTCCAGACGAGCCTCACTGTCTGCCCCATCAGCCTGTGGGCTCCACGCTCTTTTCCAGGGTTCTTTCCAGCCTCCCCCGGTGGCCCCCAATGTGGGTCCCTCGCTCCAGACTCATTGCACCGGCCTTTGACTGTGGAGCCTTGGTGCACGGCCAGCCCTGCCCGCCCGCCCGCCCACCCGCCCCTGGGCCACCTCTCTGTAGCAAGCCGAGGGAGGGAGGATTGTGACACTCCACACAGTGGGCGCTCAATAAATGTTGGTTGAATTGAGATGCATTAAATTCAACGGGTATTTATTGAGCACCCACTCTGTGCCAGACGCTGAGTGGGATGCCGAGGGGAGACAGACAAGCAAGAGCGGCCCCAGCCGGAGCCGCATGGGGCAGCTGGAGAGGCAGAGGCGCCTCAGAAGACGCAGTCACAGGTGCTGCCTGCCAGCCTGGGGGCCTGGTGGCTCCCAGGGCCCAGTCACAGCCTCCCCCCACCGTGACACCATCCATGTCTCCTGCTGGGACCCAGCTCCTCCTTCCGCCCTCATCCATCCCTCCGCCCTGCTGAGCACCTGCTCCGTGCTGGGCATGGTGTTAGGTGGCACAGAGGTAGTGGTGAATATCTACCGAGTGACAGCCCCGTCCCCCTGGGCTGTGTTCTCAGCCCCTGTGAAGAAAGGTGCGTTTAATGCAGGCGCTTCCTTTCCCAGTTGTATGTCTAGGACTCTCCAGACCATGGGCAAGAGTCTGGCTTATGGACACACCTGTTTCTGAACTGCTTGCTTTGGTTATGAAGAAGGTCCTGTAGGATGAGGCTCAATACCCAGGAAGAGCGCGAGGTGGCCTGTCCCCTGTCCCAGCCTGGGCCCTGTAGACAGTTTGCTGCCCCCTCCCGAGTCCCCTACACACAGGCCCGTGCACATGCACTGTAATCAGAGAAGCCCCTGGCTGGCTGGGGACACTGCCCAGGGGACTTGGAGCCCCCTAGAAGAACCCCGACACTTGCAAAGTGGATAAACCCCCTCCTCAACCGGGATCTGAGTGGGGCAGTGGGGCAGGATGCAGGGGGCGGAGCTTGGAGACAGGTGGAGCAAAGCTTGAATCAGTAGCAGAGGCAGCGCAGCGGGGGCCCCAACCTGCCTGTCGCGTTGGCATTCTGTGTTCCCTTCTGTGTGTCCCTCCCCATGGGCCCCTCTGTGGAGTCCTGTGCTTATGTTTCCTGGGTACTGTCCCCACCCCGTGGACCCCCCTTGGGGAGGGAGATGGGGACGCAGGGCGCAGTGCTGCTGCAGGGTCGTGTCCTTTGGCGGCAGGAGAAACGGGGCAGACGGGCTGTCCTCCTCCCCGACTCCTGCAGGGTCCCACAGTGGGAGGACACCGTCCTCATGTCCCCTAGTCCTAGCCTCCTGATTTGCCATGGAAACAGAGGCAGGGTCAGTGTACTCTGGTCAAGGGGCTGCAGCGGAGACCCCGGGGGGTGGAGTCGCAGGCATCGGATCAGAAGAGCAGCGCCCTTTCTTCACCTTATCGCAGGCAAAACGGGCCCCAGGGGAGGGAGGTGCAGCCCAGACACCAGCGCATCTTTTGCAGCCACTTCATTCTGAACAGAGCCCGAACCAAGTGTAATTCCTGCAGGTCCTGAGGAGCCATAGCCTGGTGCAGGGGGGATGGAGGGAGGGCGAGAGCCGTACTCACCAGCGGGCCGAAGTGGACGGTGCGCTCTCACTCACAGGAGCGGCAGGGTGGAGACATGGCCGGCAGGGGTAGGCTCTGCGGCTGCCAGTGAGGGGTGAGTGCCCGCCTTCAGGTTTAACTCACAGACCCCACTTGGCAGAGGGCGGGCAGGGGCATTTGTGGCCGGGTCCGGCTGGCCAGGGCCCCTGTATGAGCACGGGAGCCTGTGCAGGGGCTGTGACCCTGGGTGGCAGAATCGGAAGACCCTGGGCAGGGCCTTCCAGCTGGGGTGGGCCAAGGAGCCCTCCATCAGAGATGGAGGCAGACAGGCAGGTCTCGCCGTCGGCTTGGGAGCCCAGAGCCATCCAGGGGGATCTGGCAGGAGTCGGGGGCACTGCTCAGAGTTCAGAGCAGAGGTCTGGGCTGGAGGCAGAGGCCTGGGGTGCCCAGCTCTCGCCGGCTATCGTCCGAGATGCCAGCGCCCCGGGTGTCAGCCCCCATCCTCAGTGCAGGTGCACGGGGTTCATGTGAGCTTGAACCACTTGGACCCAAACTGTGGTGACGCTGCTACCCCACTCCCAGCTCACCCTGTCTGCTCTCCCGTGGGGACAGAGAGCAGAGTGGGTCGGACAGCACCCACGACCGGACGCTGCAGGCCATGGGCAAGGGGCCTGCAGTGGGGGCGGGGTGAGGACACCAGAATGGGGGCACCAGCCGCACCCTGAGCTGGGGAAGGCAGGGAGGAGAGGCCAAGGGAGGGCACTGTCATCCAGCGGCAACTGGGCATCACGTGGGGTGCAAATATTTGGGTAGGGAATGGCCAGGCTGTCCTGTCGGGAAAGACTGGTGTCTACTTGGGGAGACTGGGTGCTCTGCCCCTGCTCATCCGTGAGCCCCCAAGAGCAGGGGAGCTGCAGGGGCTGGGGAGGACCTGGCCCAGCAGTGGACACCCAGGAGCCCTGGGGAGCAGCAGTGTTCTTTGTGGGGTGTCTTGGTTACTTTTCTCTAGTTGCTGAGACAAAATGCCCAGCACCCAAAATGAAGGAAGGAAAGGTTTATTTAGCTCACAGTTTGCGGCGTTTTCAGTCCGTAATGGGCTGGCTCCAAGGCCAGGTGGCGCATGGCACAGGGGCAACACTTCAAGGCGGCAGAAGACAGCAAAAGCAGCCAGAGCAAAAGCAGGGGAGCACACCCCTTTTCCTCCTTAATATTGTGCACAGGCCACCGCACCCCAGCACGCCGGCCTGTGTAGCACTCACACCATCTCCCTGTCCTCCTGTGACACAGGCTGAGGATATTTATAAAATAGAATCCTGGCTCCCTGCCGAGTCTCTTAGTTAAACTTCTAAACTTCTCAAAGTGACACAGTGTGTCAGCCATAACTTGGGGCTATCCCAGCCTCTTCACTGTTCACACCTCCTCATGTGAGCAGCAGTAGCCAGGGACTGGACGGGGTGTGTGTTCACGCGCTGGGGGCGGGGCAGTGCCTGTGTACGCTCGGGTGTCACCATGGGCCATTACCTCAGCCCCCCAGGCTCCTGTGTCCCCCTCACTCAACAGGGGGTCTGCAGAGCGCCATCACTATGGGAAGCTCCACCTCTTACCCCGGGGGTGCCGGGTTTGTGGGGGGCGCACAGCCCAGGAGCTGTTGCAGGGATCGGGAGAGCAGCCTCCAGCATAGAGATCCCGCTGTATGTGATGGGGACACACATGAGGACCACCACACTGCTCCCCAGAACCCAGGCATGTCCAAAGGAGAAAACAGAAGTCACAGACAGGGCGCTCCAGGCTCCCGGTGGCGTGGGGACACGTGCGTGGCCACTGTGCGTGTGGGCCTGCAGAAGTGTCCAGGGGGGCATGTGAGGGACCACGGAGTGCTAGGGTTGAACCCCAGCTCATCGCTTCCTGAGTGGCCTTGGGCATAAGATGAAGCTCTCTGGGTTTGGAAGACGGGGCTGGCCCAGTCCGCCTGGCAGGGGGCACAGGCACATGGCGTCCTGTGGCCAGGCCCTCAGAAGATGTCCAGGCAGGACGTGTGCAGGTCCTCAGCCAGCTCGGGGCTGTCACGGTTGCTTCCAGAGCCTGAAGCTCTGATGGCTCTGGAGCCCTCTTCTCCACCATCACTTGGGACTTGCAGGGGCTCCGCCGCCTCTTTCCTCAGATGGGGCCACCAAGGCCCAGGGAGGGACCAGACCTGCGCAGGCCATGCGGCTGTGGTCACACACTGACTGTAGTGAGCCAGTGGCAGGCTGCCCACAGGGTGCCTGGGTGAGCCACCCGCCTGTGCCGCCACAGGACACCCACGAGGGCTGCTCCCTGAGCGTCAGCTGGACGAGGACAGAGCCAAGGGTGCCTCGGGTGCTGAAGCGCCGGGGATGCTCAGGCCAGCCTGGTGTGGGCTCGGGGCCCGGGGCTCTCGGGGTCTCGTGTGACCCAGGGCCTCCACCCCCACTGTTGTCCCTCTGTTTAATGTACACACAGCCATGCACTGAGTTCATCACACGCGCAGTGTTGGACAGCATGGCTGCAACCCCACAGGACACAGCTGCTGGAGCAGGTGGGCTGATGGGCTCCTAAAGCCAAAAGCCCCGGGTGCTGTCTCATTGTTTCACTGTGGGTCACTTGATACCACTAGGCCTCAGCTTCCTAGTCTGCAAAATGGGCTGCCATCCAAAGCATAGGCAGTGAGAATCAAGTGACACTGCTGGATGTATGAAGGGAAAATGTAATGGTTGTTCTTGGCCTGAATGCACAGGGGGTCTCTGGAGCCTTTAAATCCCTCCCCAAGAGAGACCAAGTGTGACAGGCCTAGGCAGCAGCTCAGATGTGAGGTCCCCCAGACACCACTCTCCCTGCCGTCCCCACTGAGCACAAGCAAAAGCACCCAGAAATGACAGCAGAGGCCTCCCTCCCCACCACACTGCAGACATTGAGCAGGAGACCAGCAGGCACCCTGAGCCGCAGGAGATACCAGGAGATGGTCTCTGTCTGGGGCTGGGTCTCCCGTCCCCACCAAGGACACAGATCCACCACGGGCAGCACCAGCAGGGATGGACAGGAGGACAGTACCAGGGAAACCCAGCAGACAAGGGAGGACGACATGCATCCGAAGATGGGATGTCACCTGACCCTCCACACAGAACTTGGGCAGGGTGACAGTCTGCTGAATTGAGACCAAAGCTCCTCACGTAGTACCCCCAAATATCCAGGATTCAGTAGAAAAACTACTGAGCACAGCAAGAACCATGAAGTTAGCTACTTATGTGTAAAAAGACAGTCAACAGGTAATAACACAGAAAAGAACAAGATGCTGGAATTTAAGAATTTTAAGACATCTATCATTAAATTGCTTCATCAAGCATTTATAAATCATGTGGAAACAAATGAAAGCAAGAAAAACCCCACCAAAGAAATAGGAATTATTTTTAAGTCAAATGGAAACTATAGAACTGAAAAATAAAGTGACCATAATTAAAAATCCACTGAATGGGTTTAAAAAGAGACAACCAAATATGAGAAGAGAATCCTTGTCTGCAGGTAGAATGACAAAAGCCGTCCAACATGAACAACAGGGAGAAGGAACAAGACGAGCAGCCCTGCAGGGGCCCTGGGGGAAATGTCTGCACCATTGGATTCCCAGAAGGAGAGGAGGAAGAACGGGATGGAAAAAGTGTCAGAGAAACGTGGTGGCACAACACTGTAACCCCGGAACGTGGGAGACTGGTGCAAGAGGACTGCAAGCTGGAGTCAGTTTAGCAAGACGCTATCTAAAAATAAAAACAGAAAAAGGGCTGGAAATGTAGATTAGTGATGGAGCACCCCCATATAAGTTTTGGTTCCCAATATAGCAAATCTATATCTATAGGTCTATATCTTCAAAGAAGCAATGGTTGAAAACACCACATTTTGCAAAAGGCACAAATCTACAAATCAAGAAATTAAATGAACATCGAAGAAATTCGTACCAAGACACATTATATTCAAACTTCTGAAAATTAAGAATTCAAACAAACAAACAAAAAAACCCCACAAAAGATAAACCACGCCATCTTGAAAGCACTCTGAGAAATACAGGCAACGCCCAACAGAAGACTGTAGATTTTGCAGCTGAAACTATGGCAGCCAGGAGGAAGTTGCACGTTTCTCACCGGCTGGAGAAAAAGAATTGTCAGCATGAATCTATAGTCAGCAAAAATAGCCGTCGGGAGGGAGAAGTAAAGACTGTCTCAGACAATGGGAACCTGCCAGGGAGTGGCTAAAGATGTTCTCGGAACAGTGATAAACAGGAGACAGCACGGCACTTCAGAGTGGAAAGGACAGCAGAATAGGTGAAGCGTGGGGCGGCGTGTAATACATCACCCTTCTTTTCTCCGGTCTCTTTGATCATGTTTGATGGTTGAAGCAAATGTATGACACTTTCTGAGGCAGGCGCCCCAAGCAGGTAGGAGAGAGCCCTGTTTGCAGGGAGGCCGTGGAACGCGTGGAACGGCTTAACAGAAGCCAGGTTTCTACCCCGCCTGGTGCAGCTGAGTGTGGGGACCTAGGACAGCGGCCCAGGCACTGGGAACCGTCTCCCCCACCCAGCGGCCCGTGCTGTGTCCCGGTCACTGGCGTGAGGTCAGGTCCGGGTTCAGCAAGGGCACTTGCTGATATTAGAGGGCAGTTGTGTCCAGATGTTGCTGTCCAGCCAAACATCCTGGAGGGCTCGTGAAAGCTCGGACACTGGGCCAGATTCCCAGACCCAGAATTCCGACTCGGTAGGTCTGCGAAGGGGCTGAGAATTTGCGCTTCTGAGGAGGGGATCTCCCAGGCTCCCCAGTGAGGTTAGTGGTGCTAGTCGGGGACCCACTTTGAGGACCACTGAGCATGGCATCTCTGGCTCACAGGCAGCTCGTGTCGCAGCTAAGCAGCCCCTCAGGCTCCCAGGGGTGCCCGGCTCTGGGCATAATTTAAGCAGCAGGTGTTTCTGGACACTGGCTCCATCTGGGGACTGAGGCTACTGAGCTGGGTGACCTCAGGCAGGTATCTGCCTGTCTCTGGGCCAGTCGTGTGGAGGGACCTCCTGGTGTAGGGGCCCCACGCCCTGGGGTGCGGGGGTTTTGTCACAGCCGCTCCACTGGAAGGCGCCCCTCTGAGCCAGGCGGGCTGCTCTCCCTGGAGTGTCACTGACATTGAACTAGGAGGTCTCAGCCCCACCAAGTCCGGAGCCAGCCCCTCCTGATGTGCCAGCCAGCGAGAGCTGCCGCACGCGAGTCGGGCCCAGGGCTTCAGGCCAGCCCTTCGCATCTTCAGCAGAACTGGCAATTTGGATTTTAATGTGAAAATCCTCTTGCTGCAAGGAACTCTGAGAATTTTTTTTAGGAAGTGAAATTGTCAGCCAGACCTAGTGGTACATGCCTGTGTTCCTAGCTACTTGGGAGGCTGAGGCAGGATGACTGCTTAAGTGCATAAATTTAAGACTGGCCTGGGCAACAGTAAGAAGCTGTCTCAAAAAAGGAAAGGAGGAAGGAAGGAAGGAAGGAAGGAAGGAAGGAAGGAAGGAAGGAAGGAAGGAAGGAAGGAAAGGAAGGAAGGAAGGAAGGGAAGGAAGGAAGGAAGGAAGGAAGGAAGGAAGGAAGGAAAGGAAGGAAGGAAGGAAGGGAAGGAAGGAAGGAAGGGAAGGAAGGAAGGAAGGAAGGAAGGAAGGGAAGGAAGGAAGGAAGGAAGGAAGGAAGGAAGGAAGGAAGGAAGGAAGGAAACAAAGGAAGGAAGGAAGGAAGGAAGGAAGGAAGGAGGGAAGGGTGTCTCCAGGCAGGAAGGATGCCTTTTCCCTGGCACGGGATGCCATAGCCCTATTGTCACCGTGTGCCAAGACCCACCCCCATCTGGAGAGCCGGGGGCCTGGCCTGGGGACAGCGAGGCTGAGGTCCCAGCCTGTCGTGAACGCGGTGCCCACTGTTGTCTCCGGGTTGGGGGTGGGTGCAGCTGGCACCCTGCCTTGGCCCCTTCCTCAGTGCGCACCCTGGGGACAGGAGGTCCCAGCTGAGGGGGAGAGACCTTGGGGGGCCTCCCGCATGTTGCCACCCTTGCAGCTGTGTCCCCTCCACCAGGAGGCCAGCCAAGGTGCCCCTCTGCAGCCGTGCTGAGCACGTGTGACCGGGCTGTGCTGTGTCTGTTCCAGGATTCCCCTATTCCAAATCCGATTCTCCCCCAGGACCCGGGAAGAACGGCTTGGACCATCGGGTAGGTACCCACCCTCCGCGGCCGCGCTGC
>RJWM01043220.1:0-13686 GCA_004363535.1 Dasyprocta punctata
ACACAAACAACAAAGTCACTGAGAGAGAAAGAAGGGAAACCACACCCTTCACTGTAACATCCAAAAAAATGAAATACTTAGGAATCAATCTAACAAAGGAAGTAAAAGACCTATACAGTGAAAATTACATTACTCTAAAGAAGGAAATCGAAGAAGATTTCAGAAAATGGAAAGGTAGTCCCTGTTCATGGATAGGAAGAACAAACATCGTGAAAATGGCCATTCTCCCAAAATTATTATACAGACTGAATGCAATCCCAATCAAAATGCCACTTGCCTACCTCACAGAGCTAGAAAAAGCATTCCTGAAATTCATCTGGAACCAGAAGAGACCTCAAATTGCAAAGGCAATTCTGGGCAACAAAGGTAAGGCAGGAGGCATCACAATACCTGACTTGAAACTATACTATAAAGCTACTGTGATAAAATCAACATGGTACTGGAATCAAAACAGACCTGAAAAATCAATGGAATACAGTAGAAGATATAGCCACAACTACAAACACACTTAGCCACCTCATCTTTGACAAAGGGGCCAAACATGTACATTGGAAGAAAGATAGCCTCTTTTAAAAATGGTGCTGGAAAAACTGGCTTTCTATAGGCCATAAACTAAAACTAGATCCATGCCTATCACCATGCACTAAAATAAAGTCAAAATGGATCAAAGATCTGAATATTAAAACAGAGACACTAAACTTACTGAAAGACAAAGTAGGTAAAAATCTTGATGACATAGGAGTAGGCAGAGAGATCATGAACAAAAATCAAATTGCATGGGAAACACTTCCCAGAATCAACAACCGGGATCTCATCTTACTAAAAAGTTTTTGCATGTCAAAGGAAATCTCCAACAGAGTGAAAAGAAAACCCACCAACTGGGAAAATATCTTAGCCAATTGTCCATCAGACAAATGACTTCTATCTAAAATATATAAAGAATTAAAAGAAATCAGGCCCCTAAAATTCAAGGATCCAATCCAAAAATGGGCATCTGAGATGAATGCACACTTCTCAGAGAAAGAAATAAAAATGGTAAATAAATATAAGAAAACATGTTCAACATCAATGGTCATTCGGGAAATGCAAATTAGAACAACACTGAGGTTCCATTTCACTCCAGAAAGAATGGCCAAGATTAAAAAACCAACCAACAACAAATGCTGGAGGGGTGGTGTGGAAAAGAAACTCTTCTCCACTGTTGGTGGGAGTGTATACTGGTGCAATCACTGTGGAAATCAGTATGGAGATTCCTCAAGAAGCTAGGATTAGAGATCCCATTCAACCCAGCTATTCCACTTCTGGGCATTTTCCGAGAAGAACTGAAAACATCATACCACAGTGATATTTGTGTGCCCATGTTTATAGCAACCCAATTTGTAATAGCCAGATCTTGGAAACAACTCAAGTGCCCATCAATCAACGAATGGATAAAAAAGATGTGGTATCTTTATACAATGGAGTACTACTCAGCTATCAAGAAAGATTGCATTGAGACTTTCATAAGTAAATGAACACGACTTGAGACCATACTCATAAGTGAGATAAATCAAACCCACATGTGTAAATACTGTATTGTCCCCCTAGTGTAAGAAACTGAAAAAGTATATATGATCCAACATCTACAATAAATACTATGTAAGGGTAAAAAACTGCTCAAAGAGCAAAAGTAATTGGGAAGGGAAAAGAGGGAAAAGGAAAAGATATAAATCTGTATATATGTATATGTAAGATAACTAAAATGACTATACTGCTGAATATAATAGTTATTGAGTAAGATCGGTTAATCCTCATATGATTAGATCAATTTTACATGCCTATATCTGTTAATGTAACCAAACATTTTGAAGATAACGAGACGCAATATTGCAACCATTGTCAAATTTCTATCATCCTGTTTTGTAAACCTATAATGTTACTGTTGTGCATTTACTCTAGTTGTTTGTCTCTTTTGCTTTTTGTCTTTCTTATATGTGTCTTTTTTCCTCTTAAATAAATAAAAAAAGTTTTAAAAAAGCATTCATTCTTCTATGCCACACTCTCCTTATAGAGTTTAAGATGTTTTATGGTTTCAGTATATAAAAATGCATTAGGAGCAAATGAATTTATTCACAAAATTTTCAGCTCTGGTGAATTAAACTAAAGGATATTTCATTCAGATAAACTGCAAATTTACTAATTAAATTATCCTTTAACTATATTTGTTTTTACTACACAAGGCACTACAAGCTTCTAAATTTTAAGAAACCTGTATTACTTTTTGCCAGTATGTGTAAACCTGCAGAATATTGCCATAAAAAGAAAGACACTTACAATGCTTTTTGGCCATTCTCTTTAGTGGCAATGAAGCACTAAAGTAAATATTCACAAAAGAAACTAAGAAAGAAAACAAGAAAAGCCCACTCTGTCCCCAAAGTATATCAAGTGTAAGTGTTCTACAGATGAACATAGTGTCTAATTAATGTCATTTTCTAAGCTCTCATTATAATTCTAATTTTTTAGCTTTTTAAGCTTTTTTTTAATCATTTGCCATGATAGCAAAATGTTAAAAATTGTAGCTCTGCCCCAATAGGTAAACATTCTCAAATGTCTTATCTCTTTGTTTTGTGATATGGCTTGACTCTAGATGTCCCCTCAAAGCACCATGTGGTCATAGGTGCAATTTTCAAAAGTGACTAAATCTAGGGTGTGTAATGATAGGATTGTGGGCGTGATGCTGGGATTAATGGTGCAATGCTAGGATTAAGAGTGCCCCACCTTGGGTGTGAGCCGGTAGCCTGGATAGAATATAAGGGACCAAAAGAGTGGTGCTGTCATCACTTTCTGTTTGGCTATTTTGCCACTTTACTGCCTTCTGCCCACCATGAACTGTTTCTCCTCCACAATGCCCCTCTGCTATGCCATCCTGCCTCGGAGCCAGCAACTATGAATCCAAACTTCTGCAAACTATAAGCTACAATAAACCATTCCTCCTTTAACTTTGAATAACAGATATTTTGTCTCAGCAATGAGAAGAATAACTAAAACAGTTCATTTCTAGATTTGCCTGAATTTCTAAACCAAGCTCCCAGACACACCACAGAAGTCCAGCAGATGAGAAACAACAAGAATCCAAACCAGGCAAGGTATGGTGGCATACACCTGTAATCCCACCATTTGAAAGGCTGAGGCAAGAGGATTGTGATGAGTTCAAGGCCTGCATCAGTTACATAGTGAAACCCTATCTCAAAAATATCCAAACAAACAAAGAATCCAAACCAGCATACTACAAAGGCTTGGGTTTTCTGGGGCCCAGATTTGCATCACTAGAATGAACATCAGCAATGTTCATATCTCCAACATGTGGCAGTGCCTGCCAGGTCTCACTGCCCATGCCAGTCAAATGCAGCACTGGCCCCACTTAACAGAATCTGAATATTTTCATTTATGCTTCTGTTTTAGTCCATTTTCTGTTGGGATAATAGAGCACCAAAGCTTGGATAATTTATCAAAAAAAAGTTCTTCTAGCTCACATTTCTAGAGGAGTAAAAAGTCTCACAAGCTCTTGTGAGAGACAAAGTATGAGCAGCAAGCTTGGTTTACAGCAATCTGCTCTCAAAATGACCACCCCATGTGTGATGATGTCACACTACTCTTGAAAACTTCACCTGCATGACCCAAACACTGTACTTCAGGCCCTACCTCCCAACACCTTTGAGATACAAATCTAACTTTCAGTGCATGAATTCTGAGAACAAATGTCCAAACCATAACAGTATCTTTGTCACCACTGTTACATAGAAAATCTAAAACTTTTCTATTTTCTCTATGTGGAGAAAAAAATAAAACCTTAAAAACTTAAAACAATCTTGAATGACCTTTCTACTTCTAATTTCAACTTAGCTCTTTTGACTCGAGTTTCTTGTGAAAGCTACTTGCCACTTGCAGAAACTGAGGGAAACTGACTAGATTTTCAGAACCTGTTAAGCTGTTCAATTCAGTGCCTTTTATTTCACCTCTCTGATCTTGATATGTTTAGGCCATGAAGGAAGTGAATAAACTTTCAGTATGAATGAACTTTCCCCCTCTCTGTTGTCATACAGTTCCTTGATTTCAGTTGCCCTTTTAACTTTTAAAGAGATAGGAAAGGAATATTTCAAATCCACAATACATAAAGAGCTTCCCTAGACTTTCTCACTAATCTGTTTCTGCTTATAAATACCAGATGCTATAGAGAAAGATTAACGATGTAGACAACTTGTCTGTGAAGTATAGTAAATTATGCAGCAGAAAGGGAGTCTGATTTCATTTTCAGCTTGCCTGAAGCATTTGCTTCTGTCCCCAAAAGGGAATACTTCAGAGCAGTTTTAGATTCATTCACACATATGTGCTCATTGTTTTTCCTTTTCTTCTTGAGGGAACTGCAGTTGTTGTCCATTCTTTCTTCTCTTTTCTTTACACTGGAAGAACTGTTTTAAATTGGTGAAGCTGTTTTGTGGCTGGGTTTTAGATATAACAATGCCTGGGGCAGCTGTTTGAACTTCGTGGTTGGTGGGAAATGGTTAGATAACCGTTCAATCACAGCAATAATTGATAGGACCCATAGCCCTAGAAACAGTGCAGTGTGACCTTTAGGTCCAAAACTATCCCTTTTCCACGTGTTCTCTCTTCTGCCCAATTTCTTCTGTTTTTTCTCTTTTCACTCTTTGCCCCTCTAAACTCTTTCTTGCTTCCTTTCTTCTTTCCCAAAATATTACCTGAATCTGATTATCTTTATAAGAGTAATGAATTGTTTATATTGATATATAAAGATATAAGGAATAACACATTTTTTCCTACCACTGGGTGAAGAACTTCACTACCGCAAATTCTTGAAGCCCCTTCTGCTTTCCTCTCCTGACAATGTCCACACTCATTCTTGAGCCCAGGAGCGAATTGTGTGCTTTTCTTACCCCTCATACTCCTGGGACAGATATAAACTTCAAGAAAACACACTTGTTCTTGCTGAATGTATTCCTTGTTCTTAAAATGAGAATTAGTTCATTCAATTTAATTTTTAAAGAGAAAGCGGAATAAAGTTTTTCAAATGAACTTTTCTTGAAAAACTAGTTTCCTCATGCCATTCCTACAGTGGGGGGTGCACTAATTAGCATCCAGCACCACCAGTGCCATTTTACTCAGTATTTTTCTAAATCTGTGTAAACATAATGCTCCTTTGGTTTTCTTTCCCCCTCAGCCTTTCTTTTTTTCCCCCTTTTTTCTCTTTCTGGAGTTTCCTTAATTGTTCAGTGTTTCTTTCCCATCCCATTACAGAACTCACCTTGGTGACAGTTACTGCTTCTTCCTGCTGTGCACCAAGTAATTATAATTGATTCTATATTTGAATGACCTAGTGAAAAGCCTGGACATGGTTCACATTAGATGCAGCACAGCTCCATTGAGAGGAGCTTCCCGGACCTTCTGGGCACAAGGCAGAGGGCATGGTCCTTGGTCCCTTGTTCCTTTTTGGGAAATGTTAATGGTTTAGGGGCAGCAGAGTCAGCCTTAGCAAGTAGGCCTCCCCTAACACCCCTAAGAGATGCCAATCTCCAGCACTAGGACCAGACAGACCTCTGCCCCCATCATGCCTAACAGAAACATCTGAACAGAGGTGCCCTTGAGGCTGTCTAGACTCAGATTCACATTCTTCCAGGCAGCTGCTGAAGGCTGTGTCTAAGATGCCCAAAGAACAGAAGATCTGTTGTGTAGTTATCATCACCTGAAAGTCAATAGTCAGTTTGCTATCTTATTGATGGTATTAAGGAAACAGAGTGGATAGTATGGTATGATTATGGGAGTTAAGAATGACTAGTCAGGAGCTGAGGATACAGCTCAGCAGCACAGCACCTGCCTGGCAAGTGTGAGGTCCTGATTTTGATTTCTGGTACAAAAAAAAAAAAAAAAGCACAAAAAAAGACTAGTCAATAAACTCAAAGTTCTTCAGAGAATATTGATAATAATCTTATAATATTTGCTTTTCCCCCAAATAATGTTTTTAAATATTTTCCAATTTAGCAGTGTTCTTTTTCCACTTCTAATGTGATTTATTTACATCTTTGGTAAATAGTTTTCAAGAATGTCTGTGAAGTAAATATGATTTCGTGTAAACAACATGAACTTTGAAGTTAAACAGAACTGGATAAAAACTTTTACATAATCACTCCTGAGCCTGTATATTCACCCTGGGTGTCTCCAGGCCCAGATTCTTTAGCATGGTTACATAGGCCTCTTGTGGTTGTAGTCTTTCTGCTCTCTGCTTCGCATCATGTCTTCTGCCCACTTTAACCCCTGAGCTGTTGAGTTACACATAGTTCTCAGGCAAATTGAGATGGTATCCCAGTCTAGAATTTCTTTCCCATGCACTTGCTGCCAGGGCCTTGCCAATGCTGCCTCAGCCCCAAGCCCTCTGTGGTCAATGAGTGACCCTTCCCCTGTGATCTCACAGCCTCCCCAATGCATCCTCATTGGCACTCCACACAGATAGTGGATGTTACAGGGTTATCTCTGCCAGTGGGCACCAGTCAGCACAAGTTATATTTTATTCATCTGTATATCACTGACACCAGCATTTAGTAAACTTAATAAGTAGTTATTGTATTAAAAGAGATATATCTGTAAAGTGAATATAATAGTAACCCTTCAGTTATCATGACAAAGAATTCAATAAATGCAATAGTGAGTTATATTTTCCAATCTTCTTGGGTATTTAAAAACCACAGCAACAAACACACAGTACATTCAAAGAAAAGATATATTGACAGTCACTTTTAGATGTCATTTTTGAATTCATAATATTTTCTATAGAAAAATATGTTCAACAAAATTGCACCTACATTGCCAATTTCAAGATGCTGCTACTTGACTGATGTATTCCAAGTAGAAGAAAGATATTTAGGGACCAGATGAGCTAGTTGGTTAATTGATCTCTCTTAGTTTTTATAAATTCCTGACTATATCCACAGATAAGAAGTATCTTGAAGAATAACAGACAGAAACATATGCTGTTTTAAAAGCAGAACCACATCAACAATGGAGATACTACATATAAAAACATTAGAGAGAACAGAAAAGTTTCTTCAAAGCAAACAACCACTAAGAAAATTTTTTGGCCTTAGGAAGCTTCTACAACAATTCTTGAATCCTGTAACCCTTTCTCCACCCTCCACTGCATGTTCTTATGTTTTTGGAAGCACAGACTCTGGATATTCAGACTTGGTTCCATACTGTTCCACGATGGAAACACACCTCTCTGGGGTGCATTTGTTCACTTTATTTATGTTATTCCTTTGGTTTTTAGTGTTCAGCCAGTCTTGGATGAGAGTTCAAGTTCATTTTATTATCCATGCCAACAAAGAAGGAAAAAGGCACATAAATTATGTTTATTCCTCTTATGGTCTTATTGTCCCATACTTACGATGGCACTCAGAAGTGGAGAGCAGAAGGCAATGGTAGCAGTAACAGAAGGCACATGTGACATTGAGAAACCAAAGGACAGGTATGACTTGTAGAGCAAAATAAGGTTCTGGTCATGAGTGTAAGCAGTGATCAAGATGCAGTGATGAGTGAAAGTGCCCAACTCAGGGGAAGCCACTACAATAAGAGATGAACTTGGTGATGAGAAACAAAGAATGATTTTGAGACATGGGAAACTGAAACAGAAATTTATTTTCTTATGCCCATAAACTATAAGCATATATTGTATGCTTGGTAGATGCTGTGGGGAATGCAAAACTTAGCCAGTGCTTTCATGTAAAAACCAATATGCGAACTTTGTGCAAACACAGTGATACAAATTAATAATAACTGACTAGTAGTATTTACATGCAGATGCATTTTTCAAGAAGTTAACCCATATGCCATTCTCTTATACACATACTGTATACACCTCATGACTTGATTTAATGTGATTGCCTCAGGACCTTGGTGAATATGAGAAAGCTTTCAAGATCTGTTAACAACCCATAGTTAGTTATAAAAGTGTCTTACGACACAATTTTAAGCTCACTGGATGTTGTTCTTTCCTCTTCCTGTCACTTCCATTATTCAAACTGCACATTGATTTATTTTAATCTGTTAGATGACATTAAAATATTGATGTGAAAAATAATTGACATTTCATGAGAAGATTTCATAAACTGAGACATCAGACTTGATTCGTTTTATTTTATATGACTTGCATGATTTTCTGTAATATATAGAATACTTACACATGCAATATGTTTAATTGTTAGGAGAGTTTGATTTTTAAAGCAATTCATGTATTTAAAAAATTTCCAGATAATGACTTTTTTCATCCAAATTTTAAGATGTTGAAATTTCACAAGGCAAGATTTATTTGTTCTTCACTATTAATGACAGACAATCAACCTGGAAAAGAAATATACCTCCCTAAAAACTTAGCCCTATCATAAAATGATTTAAGTTTTTGGAAATAAGATCATTTTATGTTTTCATTTTATATGTTTCAGAAAGTGGAAACATACCTGTGACTTGTTAATTATTGCCATAAAAAGATGAGTTATGTAATCTAATATTTTACTCTCTAGCACATTTTGCTAATTCAATGAAGAAAAAAATATACATGTACTTTTATACATTGCCTTTTAAAGAGAACGCTGAACTATTTCTTTAGTCAAAATAGAGAAAGCTGGATGATTTGTAGGTCATCCTGAGGATTGCAGTGATTTCCCAGGTTGACTGAATCCCAGTGCTATAAGGAGCTTTATGTAGTGCTGAGCTTGTACACTGGAGAGCACCCTTACTCCCAGATGTCTCTTCTTATTCCTTGGATTTGCTTCTGGACAGTCATGTGGTCAGTAGTAGGTGGTTCAGCATCACTCTGGGAAAACATTTAAAAGATGTGGTCTTGTGGGTAAAAAGACTCAAGTCTTCACAGCCAGTTGGGCAAACACCTAGCAACAGAATAGCTAGATCATAAGTTCATTTGCTAGGGCTGCTACAATAATTTACCAGAAACTGGGTGGCTTAAAATAATAGAAATTTATTCTGCCATAATTCTAGGGACTAGAGATCTCAAAACAATTTGTCAGCAGGCTCATGTTTCCCCTGAAGACCACAGGAAAGAATCCTTCCTTTTCTTTTCCTACCCATAATTCCTTTATTTACAGGTTCATTATTCCAATTTTTGTCTCCATCTTCACAATACAGTTTTTCTTCTCTGTGTATCTGTGTGTCTCTCTATGTATCTCTATGTCTCCTTTTTATTATAAAGACAATGGACATAGGATTTGGGGTGCAACCTAATCCAGCATACCCTAACATTAATTTGGCTATCTGCAAAGACCTTATTTTCAAATAAGGTCACATTTACAGGTACTGGAACTTTGACAAAATTTGGTGGGGGAGGGGCGGATTCAACCTACAACATGCAGAGATAGTGTTTAGCTTTGAAAGAAACTGTTAAATTATCTTGCAAAGTTTTGTATTCCCACCAGCAATGACTGAGAATTGCTTTTCATTGCTCAGTATTCTTACAGAGCAGTTTGTGTTGTCAGTTTTTAATTTTAGCCATTACAATTGATGTATAGTAGTGTTTAATTGTTGTTTTAGCTTGCAATTCTCTAATGACAAATTATATCTAACCTGTTTTCATATACTTATTTGCACCTATATGTCCTCTTTGGTGATGTGACTGTTCACATTTTCCCCTATTTTTAAATTAGATGATTTGGCAGAGCTGCAGTGACTGGCATAAAGAGAGTCTGAGATGGGTTCCTGCTCCCTCCATTGATGGGACTCAGGGACCAGTGACTAGTGGGAAAACTAGCAACACAGTAGGACCCAAGTTAGAGTGCATATGATGGACAGTCTGAAGCAGCAGCCAACAGGTGCCCCAAGACCCAAGACAACCAGGAACCAAGTACATGGGCACATGCCTTTGGAGAGCAGAGCAATCAGCGAGACCAGCAAGGTGGAAGTGTCTGAAGCAGCAGCGAGGAGACAGCAGTTGGGCTCTGGAGAGCTCTACCAGCAGAAGACCAGTCTCAGCCCCACCTGCAGAGGCCAAGATCAGCTCCATACCCAACACGTATGAGATCTAACATGGACAATATCACAGAACTGTAAACACCAGGAGTATTTTACTGCTTTTGTTCTCCCTTGTCTCATTAACTACCCCTTTCCTGTCTTGTTGGAGATCATCCTGTTCTGTTTTGTATATTGTGGTTACTTTTGTTTTGGGGTTTATTTTTTCTCCTCTCTTTCCCTGGTCTCCTTTTTTACTTTCTTTCTTTTCTTTTCTTATTTATTCTTCTTCTCTTTCTTCCTTCTTTTTTTCACTGTTTAGGTTTCTTACCTTTCTTTTTCATTTTCTTCTATTGATACTCTCTTCAACTACTTCTTGAATTTAAACTTTCAAGTGAGAAAACATTGGCTCTTCCCTTTCTGATTACTCCTTCACATTCTGTTTCATTCTTTCCCTCCAGTGTGTTCCAGTTTCCCAAAACTAAGGTGATCTTCCTTTGAGCTTCAGCCTTGACTCTACTACATTTGACCATATTCATCACTTTATCCTGTCCCCCACCCATCTTACCCCCTGACCCCCATGGAAGGGAAAAATCACTCCACTAAGAGGAAAATCACTGCATACATGTACATGTTATATGCCTGACTTTGTTATATAACTTTAGAGTTTGCTCCTGTGGTCGGAGGTAGTAGGGTAACGGTTACTGTCTTAGTTACTTTTCGCTTGTTGCCGAGACAAAATACCTGACGCCCAAAATTAGGGAAGGAAAGGTTTATTCTTACAGTTTCTCGGGAGTTTCAGTCCATAAGGTGGGCTCCAAGGCAGCATGGGATGACGGGGCTACAGTTCATGGCGGCTGCAAGCTGCAAGCCGCAATCCGCACTGGCGAGAGAGAGAGCGGAAGCCCGGAAGCCAGTAAGAGGAAGACCCGCCTTCCCTTATACTGTATCTCAGCTCCACCCCTGGGTGGGTGTAGCAGTTACGTCATTAATCCTGGCGCCATTAATCCTGGCGCTAGACAACAAACTGATCACAAGTGTCAGACTCAGCCCCATCAAAAGTATGAGGACTTGGGAGTACATAGCATATCCTATACAGTTACCATAGTTCGTCAGTACTTAAGCTGTACTTGAAACTATTGTTATTACTAACTGTACTACTTTAGCCAGGATGTCATACATGTTATCATTGGTTTTTCTTATTCTGTATGATAACACTGTGACTGTGGTCATAATCATCACCACAGCCCAGTACCAAAGGATTGGGTGCTGAGCCAAATAGTAACTTTGCATCCTTTACAAATTGGGAAGGCCAGTGCTTAGGATAGCTGTAAAGAACCAACTACATTTAGTGGACATCCTGGAAGAACAGACATCTCCTAGGGAAGCCTCAATACTAGAAATAAAGCTATCTAATATAAGAAATCAGCTAGTATCAGCATAGAAAACAAGATAAGATAAAAAAGAGAAGATTGAAAATGACAAGAGGCA
Source organism: Dasyprocta punctata (assembly GCA_004363535.1). NCBI lineage: Eukaryota > Metazoa > Chordata > Mammalia > Rodentia > Dasyproctidae > Dasyprocta > Dasyprocta punctata. Next base: position 11,494 of record RJWM01043220.1, read on the forward strand.
GAAGCAAAATGTAACCCCAGAACCCCAGACCACCCAGAAGAAGCCTGGAACTCAATGAAATAGATAAAAGTGGAAGCCAAACACTAGAACTTCAGAAATGATAGCAACAGAAGTGAAGAAAGTGGATACAAAAAGAAATAACAGATACAAAAATAAATGTTGCTTAAAATCAAAGACATTAGAAGACACAGATATAAGAATATATGAGCTTAGAAAAATAATGGAAATGAAGAATGCCCAACAGTGGAATCCATGAAACAGATTCAAACAGAAATCTAATAGATTAAAATATTCATTGAAAATATATGCAACAGATTTAATGGATGAGAGGATAGAAGTTCAGTTCTTGAACACAGAATTGCAGCTAGTGATCATGTAAACAAAGATATCTTAAAAATGGCAAAAGACCATGAAAAATCAGTCCAACATCTACAAGATGAAGCCCAGAAGAATAACATAACATTGATTGGTGTCAGGAAGAAAGCTAGAGACAGAACAAATGTCATTTTTAAAAAACTTCACAAAATAATGGTAGAAAACTTCTAAAGCATGGATAAGGAATTGGACATACAAATAAATGAATAATATAGAACCCCAAACAGCCATGACCAAAATAAAACTACACCAAGACATATAATAATCAGGGTTCCAGAAATTCAGCACAAGAACAGAATATTAAAAGCTGTCAGAGAAAAATAACACATCACTTATAAAAGAGGGCCCATCAGAATCATGGCAGGCTTCTCAACATAAACCCTTAAGTCAAGAAGAGCTTAGAGTGAAATATTTCAAGTTCTAAAAGAAAACAACTTCCAAACCAGGTTGATGTATCCTGCGAAACTATCTTTCAAAATCAATGGAGAAATAAGATACTTTCATGAAAAAGAACAAATGAAGAAATTCATGATCACCAAAACAACCCTACAAAGTGCACTGAAAGGTATTCTATACAGAGATAAAACTGACCACAACTCCAAGAACAACAACTAAAAGAAACCACCAGGCAGGGCAAGCAATTAAACAGATGGAAAAAGGAACCAACAGCAGGAAAATATCATGACAAAGATAAACCAGTACGTATCAGTCATAACAATCAATGTAAATGGCATCAATTCACCAATGAAAAGAAACAGACTGGCAGAATGGATCAAGAAACAAGATTCAACAACAGACTATGTACAAGAAACACATTTAACTCAAAAAGAAAGTCAAAGGATGGAAAGCAATCTTCCATGTAACAGGATCCCAGAAAAAAATCACAGGTAGATATTCTGTTCACAGACAATATGAACTTCAAACCAAGAATATCAGAACAGATAAAGAAGGTCACTACATACTTGTTAGGGGAAAACTTCAAGAGGAAGACATTACAATCATAAATATGTATGCACCCAACATGGGAGCATTCAATTATGTAAGACAACTCTTAATAGACACAAAAAACCAAATAAATGACAATACAGTTATGATAGAGGACCTTAACACCCCAGTGTCACAGAGAGACAGATCAACCAAACAAAAAATCAGCAAAGAAATAACGGAACTGAATCAAACTTGTGAACAAATGGACCTAGTAGATGTGTACCGAGTCCTCCACCCATCAACATCAGAATACACATTCTTCTCAGCTGCACATGGGTCATTCTCTAAAATAGATGATATACTGGTCCACAAAACATGCTTAAGTAAATGCAAACGAGTTGAAATAATTCCATGCATACTATCTGACCATAGTGCAGTAAAATTCGAAATGAATGACAAATAAAAACTACAATAACCCCATAAACACATGGAAATTAAATAACACTCACCTAAATAACCAATGGGTCACAGAAGAAGTTAAAGAAGAAACTAAACAATATCTACAATTGCATGAAAATGCAAATACAAATTACCAGAACCTGTGGCACACAATGAAAGCAGTCCTCAGAGGGAAATTTATAGCACTAAACTCTCACATCAGAAAAATGGAAAGGACACACATAAACAACATAATGCTGCACCTCAAACTTCTAGAAAAAGAAGAGCAAGTCAAGTCCAAAGCCCAAAGAAGGGAGGAAATTGTCAACATCAGAGCAGAAATTAATGCAATTGAAACTAAGAAAACAATACAAAGAATTAATGAATCTATGGGTTGGTTCTTTGAAAGAGTAAACAAAATCGATAACCCTGTAGCCAACCTTATCAAAAAGA
>RJWM01043222.1:0-13918 GCA_004363535.1 Dasyprocta punctata
ATCACAATGAATACTAGAGAAATTCAGAACCTACTTCACGAAACTGTATTCTAATAAGATGGAAAACACAAAGGAAATGGACAGATTCTTAGATTTATATGAATTGTCAAAACTGAATCATGAAGATAAAAATTATAAATAACATAATATCAGTCAATGAAATAAAAAATGTAATTAAAACCTTCCAACAAAGAAAATTCTGATGGATTCACTGCTAAATTCTATAAAAAGTTTAGAGAAAATCTAATGCCATTACTCCTCAAACTCTAATGAAATTGAAAGGGATGCAATACTTTCAAAGTAATTTCTTGAAGTATTTTGATATTATCTGGATAACATAACCAGAGAAGGACTCAATGACCAAAAAAAAAAAAGAAGAGAGAGAGAGAGAGAGAACTACAGACCAATCTTCCTAATAATCATAGCCACAAAAATCCTCAATAAAATACTGGCAAACAGAATGCAACAAACCATCAAGATTATACAACTTGACCAAGTAGGATTCATCCCAGGGATGCAGGAAACATACAAAGATAAAAAAACATAATACACCACATCAATATAGCCAAAGACAAAAATCATGTGATCATCTCAATAGCTGTAGAAATAGCATTTGACAAACTCTAATATCCATTCATGATAAAACTGCAGAATATTAGAAAACAAGGTGTTAATCTCAGTTTGATAAAAGCCATCTATTACAAACCAACAGCCAACACCATACTAAATGGTCAAAAACTGCAAATGCTTTCACTTTAAAAATCAAGAACAAGGCAAGTAGGACCAGTATCCTATTCAATATAGTTCTGAAAACATTAGCTACAGCAACTAGATAAGGGCAGAAATAAAAGGAATAAAGATAGGAAAGAAAGAATTATTATTTGCAGATTACATGATACTTTATATAGAAGACTCCCAAAACTTCACCAAAGACTTTCAGATTTAATAACCAAATCAGAGCATGCTACGGTTGATACATTGTGTCAACTTGAGAAGTTTAGAAGAAGTTTAAATAAGAGACTCAGCAGGAAGCCAGGATCCTTACTTTGTAAATATCCTCATCCTGTGCTAGAGGAGGGCACAGAGATTTTGTGAGTGCTACATCTGCTTTTGAGGGTGGGAGTGGAGGTGGCCTGCATACAGTAAGATGGAGGAAAAGAAACTTGCTCTCCCTATCCCTCGTTTTGCTCTGGCTGCTTTTGCTGACTGCTGCCTTGAAGTGTTGTCCCTGTGCCATGGACTCTATCTTGGAGCCAGCTGATTATGGACTGAAACCTCCATGAAAAGTGAGCTAAATAAACCTTTCCTTCCTTCATTTTGGGTGTCAGGTATTTTGTCCCAGCAAGAAGAGAAAAGTAACCAAGACAGTGCATAACTAGATACAAATTCAACACTCAAAAAGCAAATAGCTCACCTAAGGATTGTTGCCAACAGCATCAAGAGAGAACTGGAGGGAAGATGGTGCACTGTTGATTCTCCTGGAGAAGCTTGTCATCCTGGTTTTCCTGATATGAACTCATCTGTTCTCATCATTGGAGGAGCTAGGGACTTCACTGCCTCTGAGGATGGCTGTGGTTCTCTTTGGGGAGCTCTGATCCTTACCTTGACTGTCACTTCCTCCAGTGCAGATCCCTCAGCCCGCTGGCACAGATCCTTCATCCTGCTGGTGCAGACTTCCTAGCTTCCACCACTAACCTTTGGGTCTTTCCCCTGCAGAACCTTGATATAGACTTGCAGGAGACATTTTCGCAGGCTCTAGGCCTCCAAATGGACTCATGGAGGATATTGCCATGGGCTCTAGGTCTTCAGCTGGATTTGTGCAGGACACTACCATGGGATCCAGGCCATTAGCTGGATTTTTTTGGGTCTTCAATGCATGAACAGATTTCCTGCACTCTTTTGCATTTGACTCTTGGGGTGAATATTATAAAATAATCCTGTAAATTATGTGTTCTGTATTAAATCTTCTCCCTTTTCCCTTGTAAACCTGCCTAGAGCAGCATTGATAAAATTAAATATCTGGGAATCAATCTAACATGGGAAGTAAAAGATCTTTACATTGAAAACTTGAATACTCTGAAAAAGGGAATCAAAGAGGGTATCAGAAAATGAAAAGATATATCTTGCTTTTAGGTAGGCCCAAGCAATGTAGTCAAAAATGGCCATATTCCCAAAATTTTACACAGATTTATTGCCATTCCAATCAAAATACTAGTAGTGTACTTCACAGAACTAGAGAAAACATTCCTAAAATTCACTTGGAACCAGGAGAGACCTAAAATAGCAAAAACCATTCTGGGCAACAATGGCAAGCAGGGTGCATCATAATCTCTACAGAGCTACTGTGAGAAAAACAGAAAACAAACAAACAAACAAAATAAGCAGACCTCAAGACCAAACGAACAGAAGATGCAGAAACAACTTCAAACATACTTGGTCACCTTATCTTTTTTTATTATTTTTACTATTTTTATTTTAAAGATAGTAAAATCCAACAGAACATAACAGAACAAAGTCAATCAAAACAAAGCAGCAGAACTGGTACAGAACTTCAGAGAAAGACACTATGAAAACGACAGCCACTATAGTATATCTTGTTATCTTCAGAATAGCTGACCATTCCAACAGGTATAGTAGAATTGAACCAGAAACAAAACAGAATAAAACCAATAAAAACAGAATATAAAATAAAGCAAAAAAAAAAGAAAAGAAAAGAAAAGAAAAAGAAAAAGAAAAAGAAAAAACAATAATAGAGTAAAGCAAAACAATGAGAACCACACTGGGCCCTGAAGACAAGACAGAAGAGAATCTCCCATATTTGCTACATTGCCCACTGTCATCCTCCAAAGAGATGCTCAGGTTGCCAACCCCAGGCCTGCAAAATCAACAAAACAATACTAGCATTTAGTTTCTTATTGTTCCTTATTTACTATCAGTTTAGCCAGACCTCACCTTATCTTTGACAAAGGGATCAAACACATTCACTGGAAGAAAGATAGCCTCTTCAATAGATGGTCCTTGGAAAACTGGCTCTCTACATGCCCAAGACTAAAACTAGAGCCATGCCTCTCATAATGCACTAAACTAAAATCAAAATGGATCAAAGATCAAAGATCTAAATATTCAAGTATAAACAGTAATCTGCTGGAAAAGAGAATAGGTAGAAGTCTTTAGACAAAGACTTCATGAACAAAACTGAATAGCTTGGGAAATATTACAAATAATAACTGTGATGTCATCTTATTAAAAAGCTTTTGCATCGCAAAATAAATCATGAAAAGAGAGAGTGCTAAAATATTTCAGCCAGTTCTTTAGACAAAGTACTTATATCTAGAACATATAAAGGATTGAAAAAATTCAGACTTTCTACATTTAAAAATCTAATTCAAAAATGGGCATTGAAGACTAATACACACTTCTCAGATGAAGAAATACAAATGGCAAACAAATATAAGAAAAAATTCTCCACATCACTGCTCATTCAAGATATCAAAAATTAAAACAACACTGAGATTCCATCTCACTCCAGAAAGAATGACTATTAACAAGAAATTAACCAATAACAAATACCAGAGGGGTTGTGGGGAAAAAGCAATCCTCCACTGTTCGTGGGAGTGCAGACTGGTGCAACCTCTGTAGAATTCAGTGTGGCAATTTTTCAAAAAACTAGGAGTAGGGGTCACATTTGACACAGCTATTACCCTTCTTGGTATCTTCCCAAAAGAATTAAAAGCATCATACCACACTGATATATGCACACCTATGTTGATAGTGGCACAGTTTGTAGTAGCTAAGTCTTGGAAACAATCCTAATGCCCATCAACTGATGATTGGATAAAGAAGTCAAGTTTTTTTATGTAATGAGTTTTTTTATACTCAGTCATAAAGAAGCATAAACTTGAGACATTTCTAGCTGAATGGATACACCTAGAGACCATATTGTTAAGTGAAATAAATCTGAACCTTCATTACATTCTGTTTAAACTTGATTTATCATGATGTGTAAAATCTTGAACCTAATACAAAATGCCCAACAATATATAAAAGATGATATAAAGAAAGAAAGCTTTGAATGTTGACACACACTGATACACACACACACACACACACACACAAAACACATCAAACTTATCTCAGAAATCTCCAGTGATATTAGTTATCAGAAGAAAGTAGGATAATATAAATTGTTTTCAGAAAAATAAAATATGACTAAACAACTGAAATATTTTCAGTCATTGTTGTATATGTAAAAAAGGTGACATGGCTTCTCTAACATGTAAGAGTTTGTGTAATGTACCACAATGCAAGTTACCAAATAAAAAGCTTTAAAACTTAGAATCGTTGACTAATGAAATAGAATGAAATTACAATAAGGGACTGAAACCTGAGGTTGTTTTATAAAAGAATGGCATTCAAGAGATCTTTTAAAATATATATTTAAGACTAAATAGGTGTGAGAATTTTGAAGAATGTGTAAGATGTAAATGGTTAGAAAATTATGTAATTATATAACTGTAAATTTTTTTCCAAAATTATTACCAAAAATTTGTGATTTTCATTTGACTCTTTAGATAATGATGTTTCAAAGAAATATGTTAAGGAAATAGAAATATGTATTTTGTAGCAGCAAATTAGTAGATGCATTGCCATGTCTAAATCAGAAAAATCAAGAAATGTTATTTTGGTCATTAATTTTATAAAGGTATCCACTAGAGAAACAAACAATTGCCTATATGTTTTTTAAATAATTAGAGGAGCTAAAAGGAAAGAAAAATGAAGATTTAAAGCAAACACTTGAAAGGAAATAAGGAAGCATGACAAAATGAAGTTAAGAGTGTATAGAATGATTTTCCAAGTGGTATAAACTATTAGAACCCAACTATATGATTTTTCAAAAGCTATATCGAAACCAAACTAAAATGGCTTAAAATGTAAAGGAGTGATAACTAATACAAATATAAAACTGGATGTAGCAAAAGTATTCACAAAGAATGATATTCAAATATAAAAAGCTTTAATATGCTATAAATTATGGAACAAATTGCTTTGCATCAAATAATGTTACTCTAAAAGCTCTTAAATTCATTTCTGAAATTTAAGGAGAAATTGACAAAATCCACCTAAGCTTCAAAAAATAAGAATGTTCTTAAATGTACACTTTATCCACATGATAAAATATGCCAATTTATTAATCATAGTATTTACAAAACAATGGCATGTGAAAGTGTTCTTGACGTTTTAGAAACAGCATCCAAAAATTAAATGAAATACAGATTTGTACATATCATAGGAACTTAATGAAGACAAGTAAAATCTTCAGTTTTTATCTTATGTAATTTGGTGTGTTGAATTTTGCTAGAAATACTTTTGGTGTAGGATTTACTGTGAACATGGCCATAAAAATTGCAGTACTAGTCAGCACATTTACAAAACATTGATAACTAACCAATCAGAACAGATTTCCAACTCAATTAGAAACTACTCTTGATGAACAATGTATCTACACCAGTACCCAGAAATAAAAATGTATGCTCCAAAGAACTGTATCTCATGAACAATCTCATCAGAACAAATCAGTTGAAAGCATACAATTCATTACTTTGGGAGAATGAACTATTTAAATTTGGAGATATAAATTAATTTAAGTGTTTAATATTAATAATTCAAATTCACAGAAATGTTGCAAAAATTAAGATAAACTGATGCCACTTACTAAAATTTCAGAAGTTACATGCTACCTCATTTGTTTAATTTTCGGTGTCAAATATTTATATGTATGAAAGAGAGATTTTATAAATCATTTAAATATCAATTTTAGATATCCGTCATTTACTCTTAAATCCTTCTGAGATATTTACTAAGAACAATAACATTCTTTTTTATAGCATAGTAAATTATTAAAATCAGCAAATTTCACACTAACGCCAACACATGGAATTATTTCATTTACAATATATGTCTAATTTGTGTCTGCTGTTTAAATCATGTCTTTTATGTTATGATTATCCACCTGTCCAGGGTTCAATCAACAATTACAAACTTCATTTACCAAGTGTCTTTTAATGTATAACAGTTCTTTATGAACAAAAACACTTCTTTATTTTCATAGAGTTTTTAAGAACATAAACTAGCTATGTTTTGAATGTCTTACAATTTGGATTAATCTTTCACTTCTTAAACTGCATTCAAATTATACATTTAAGATGAAATGTCATAGAAGTGCTGTGTTAAAGTATGTCATTGACAGATACGTGCTGTCACTTTGTCCAATGATTAGTGATGTTATTTTTGTTCACTTTGTTAACATGTCTTCCTGATATTCCCAACCTCGATGTCACTATTTATCCTTTTACAATAAACAAATAATTTGTTAGAAGATGCTTTGAGAGCAACTATATGCCATACTCCATCCTTTACCTACCCAAATATTTCAGTGTAGATTCATAATTCTTCCTTGAATTGTTACTAAGATGATTGCCCGAAGGTCATTTGCTAAATTGATCAATATTTCTACATTTTTATAAGTCTGTATTAATTTTGAAAGGGAATTTTCCTTATTTTATTGTTATAAGGTTGAATTCATGGGTTCTTATTTTATTTAACAGGTCATAATCTGTTACTGTCTTGTACTTACTTGATGCTCAGACTTTCCCAGATTTGGCCAAAGGGGCTTATTTAAGCTGATTTGTATCCCTTTTGGACATCTACCCATAATTCTTGGATGTTTCGTTTTTGTGACATAATTAAATATTTTAGTGCCATTTTACATTGCTCCTGTCCCATATCTAACTTGCATCTGGAATCAGGTACTTCTTAAACAACTTTTGGTGTCTTTCAGCTGATTTTGACATTCAGAAATGAAGATTAGCACATGAGGGGTGGTCACTGTTTACTGAAGTATCATTTCTTACACTCTCTCTCCCTACACAGAAGCCAGGAGTATGTGTGTGTGTGTGTGTGTGTGTGTGTGTGTGTGTGTGTGTGTTACATGTGAAGTGTGTGAGTTTGTTGTGTGATCTGTAAATTTATCTGTTTAACTCCTATATAACTGTGACGTATATAGCAAAACATGTAGCAGATAATTCCAGACCAACATAACAATGTTAATTAAAATCTTCTCCATTTCTGTATTTGCAATTTTTTTCAAAACAATGCAAAACATGCCTCCCATCATCCTTGCCACAGTGTATTATTTATTTATATGCTCAATTCTAGATTATATAAAAAATACTTAGAGAGCATCTTTAGAGATTATCAGCCTACACTGCCATAGAAAAAACACGGCCTACAAACTGGACTTCAATATTTGTTTATCTTTTTTTATTTTTTAGTGAAGTGATGGCAAACCTTTCAGAGAACCAGTGCCAAACTGCAACCCAAAATCTACTTATTTATCACAAAGTACCAGAACCAAAATTAAACCTGAATAATGAGTTTTACTTTAGAAAAAGCACTCTATATTAAATTTTTTCTTAAAAGAAAAACACAATAACAAGAGTGCCATAGGTTCACCATCACTGCTGTAGGGGAAGATTATAAAGTCATAACTCTATAGAAAAGTTACTTGGATTAATATTTTTCCTTTGATGTGGGTAGTTTACTAATTTGAAATATATTGTTTTCTTCTTCATTTTACAACCACTTGATTCAATTTTATTTCATAGAATATCCAAATACTAACATGATTCAAGAAGCTAAACTATATACAAGCAAAAAAGAATCAGGTAAGCGGCACTAAACACGATGGATGAATTCCACCTTATTTTCACCCTATGTCAAAAGGGAATCAATGGTAGCACTTCTGGTTTATCATTTTGTGTTTCTTTTTGCAAAAATATGTGGGTTGGTATGCTTTCTTATTTACTATTTTCTCCAAAAAGTTCCACATATGCATGCTACTATATTCTTCATTTTTTCCTCACTTAAATTTAACTATACATTAGTTTTTGGAGATCTACCTCATTTGTTTTTATAGCTGCACAGTTTTTCATTGTGCATATGTGAGAAAGCTTATTCAATTGTTCCCCATGGATAAGCATTCAGATTACTGGCAATGTTTCTATTTTCTGGAACATATTGATGATTTCAATATAGCTTACTATTGGATCAATTTTTGTGAAACTTCAATATGCCTCTGAGCAAAATATATATTTTCTATAATCAGAATATAGATATTGCTAGATGTTCAGAGCATATACCTTAGTATCTGTGTCTTTATGATCCCATTTGTTCCTCTCATTTCCTTTTCTCTTCATCATTTTATATAACTTTTACATTATTTAATATATATCTACATGGCTGCCTTTTTATGTATTGTGTTTTCAGGTTCATCTTAAACTCCTTTTGCTTGTATTTTTTCTTTCATCTTCTGTCTCCAAGGATATTGATAGGTTCTGCTAGCCTGGGGCTTAGCAACCCCCCAACTTGGTACTGGACCCAGAGAAACAACTTAGCTCTCCAAGAGTAAACTCCAAGTTTTGCTTCTCATTCCAGAGATAAACCTCCTGCTCCCTTTTGCGGCTGCACCAAGCCCTCTCCAATCCTAAGACTCCACAACCCACCAAGCCTCCACCGCCAGACCCCAGTAAATCATTCTGTCTCCTGATTTACACAGGCAGATGCTCCCTCAAATCAGCTGTCAATATGTCATTTTGCCCAACTCCCCAAACTCCTCCCCCAGCCAAAGTTGATAAAAGTAGCTACACTCCTTCATTTCTTGTTGAGAGCTTTACACCCCACCTGCCCCTAAAGCTCTCCCATGCCCTCCACATTAAAGGCCTCCTCCTTATCTCTCTCGCTGTTACTTTTTCTGCACCACTTCTGATTTAGTGACTTTAAAATAGTCAAACAGATATAACTCTGTTTGTGCCTCTTCTCCCTTAGAAATGTCACCTTTCCATGACTGACAATTTTGAGTCCTGTTCACTTTTAGATCCCTTTCCTACTGGACATAATTTGATCTATAAGGATCCTCTCCTCTCTATCCCTCTCTCTCTGTGTTTCTCCCCCTCTGCCATGTGTGCATGATGTATAATACATTTTCTCTTTTATATGTGATTTTAGTATTTTCCCTTCCATACACATTTCCTGGCACCACATTATCTCCTATAAAGACTTTGAGCAGAAAGTCTAGAAATAGCTCAACTGAAAATTCATGGTTTGTTTTCTATGTAGAGGTAATATGATATCTGATTTGTATGCTCTCAAATATATTCAGATTTATAGAGCTGCTACATCCTCAGCTAAGGGCCGATTAAAACATAAGGAGCTATTGTAAAAAAAAGTGTTTACTCATGGTTGCACTATTACTTAGACCTTTTCAGTAGTAATTTGATCTCATGTGTAATCAAAGTAATGTCTAGTCTATGAAATAACATATCATCTTTTTCTAGAAGGAAACATGATTTTCTAGTAAAGAAAATATATGTGCAAAAAGTCATTTAAAAGTGCTTCAAGTTTACTAAAGTGAAAGAATAAAAGAAACTCTAAATAAGGGAAGCAAGAGCAGTATCTTTTATTTTACTATTCTGAGTTATTATCAAATTGCTAAATCACTGATTTCTATGGAATTTAAACTCTCAGATTATTGATATGATTTAAGGTCCAAGCACTATTTTCTAGATGTTTATGTTAAACTCAAGCTGTTTTAATTCATAATGTTCTCCTTTCTATACAGGCTAAAAGTAAAGAAAAATAATGCAACTGCAAGTAAATATTATACTTGACAAATTTCCCTTTGAGTTAATAAAGAACACATTAATGATTAATAATGGAATAGCATTATCAAAAGTTTCCCTGAAATTTATATAAACTATTTTCCTCAGGAATTCAGACATGCAATTTGTGAAGGAATCTGCTATGAAAACAGATGCATAGTACTATAAAATAATAAGTACACAGTCATTTTTTAGTTTGTTGGTTATACATGATTAATTTTTTCTGTATGTTATCATGCTCATATAACTAATACAATTAAACAAGTTTGCCCAAATAATAATAGTCACAGGAGATTCTGAATGAATATATTGGCAAGAATGTCTCTATATTGCCTCTAGCAGAGGACCCGGCTATTAGACTACAGTTTTTTCTCCACAGCCTCTCTTACCTTTAAGGAGTTGATCATGCCAGGAATTTTATACTCTTCTGGGCTTCTTATTTCCTGACTAACATGATGACACAGTGAGACGTGCTAAAGAACCACAGGTCAAGGGGGTGAGAAGACAAAAATAAGACAACTAAAAATAGGCTGATAGAGTCATGATAAAATTAAATTAAGTGAATGTTTAAACTAAACAGAGAGTATTTGTATGGGGTATGCTATGTTCCCCCAAGTCCTCACATACTTTTGATGGGGCTAAGTCTGGCGCTTGCTTGTGTTCAGTTTGATGTACCCGCCCAGGGGTGGAGCCAACATACAATGTAAGGGAAGGCACGTCTTCCTCTTGTTCGCTTCCACCTTCCTCTCTCTCTCTCACCAGCGCGGCTTGTGGCTTGAGGCTTGCAGCCGCCATGAACAGCAGGCCCACCATGCCACGCTATCTTGGAGCCAACTTAAGTGTGGACTGAAACTCCCGAGAAACTGTAAGAATAAACCTTTCCTTTCCTAATTTTGGGCGTCAGGTATTTTGTCTCAGCAACGAGTGAAAAATAACTAAGACAGAATTTGGTACCAGGAGTGGGGTCATTGCTGTGACTATTCCTGACCATGTGGTTCGAGAGCCTTTGGAAATGGCTTGCAGGGAAAGTTTGGAAAGGTTCGGACATGCCATCTACATGCATAGAGCTGGAGCAGCTTAGGCTGTTTTGTATGGGAGATTCTGGTCAGAGTGCAGGAGACCAGAAGGCTGATAGAAAGCCTGCTGGTAAAGACCAGGCTCGGGAGATTTCTGCTGGGAAGAATGACATTGGGTGTTGGACTCCACATGATGTGTGTTATGGTTTGGCAGTAAGTTTGTCTATGTTCTGCCCATGCCCGGAGACTTTGCCTGAGACTGAGATCAAGGGCAAAAGATTAATTACTCTACAGAGTGAAATTATGATGCAGCCAAACATTGAAATGGTGGCCTGGCTTTTGTTGAGGGCTCTTAGCCAGATTTATGTGGTGGATAAAGAGCAAGGAGCCCAGCATGGCGATTTAAAACGTGAGTTTGGCCAAGAAGCTGTAGATTGTAAAGATAGAGCTGAGACCTTGATTGCTGAGATGGAACAAAAGAATAAAAAAGATGGCCTGGGGGCATCCCAGGAAGCGGGCCTCTGCCCATTGCAGCCTCAGGCCTTCAAAAGTGAAAGAATTCACTCAGAGGAAAAAGCCGCAGAGTGCCCTGTCCCAGAGTGGCGGCAAAAAGGCACAGAGTGCCTTGTCCCAGAGTGGCGACAGAGGCCACGCCATGTCCCAAAATGGCAGCGGCCACGCCGGATTCCAGAATGGCGGCATAGAGAAGCTGTTCCTCACAATCAGGTTCAGAGAGCTCAGCCATCCAGGTGGGCAACCCCTACAGCCAAGAGAGAGGAAAGCCTGGCTACTGTTCCAGCCTGCAGCAGACCTTGGCGGCATCCACGTGGCACTGGTTTTAAATACAAGAAAAGGCTAAGGCAGCTTCCACCTTGCCTGCAGAGAGCAATGTGTAAAGATATAAGGGTGGAGCCAAGAAACATGGATCGTCCAAGAAAGGCTTTAAAAATTAAAACCTCTAAAGGTGCCACAGGGGTGGAGTCACTCAAGCCTGTTGGAGCTTGTAACCAGATTACTTCAGATGCTGAGCCGAAAACTCCAAGACTTAATGTTTGCCCTGCTGGATTTTGGACTTGCTTTGGTTCCAATGCTTTGTATTCCCTTTTGTAACTTTTAGAATGGTAATGTTTATCTTGTGCCTTTATATGTTGAAAGTGCTTAACCTGGTTTTCATTTGTACAGGGGGTTACAGTTAAGAGTTTGCCAAAAATCCTGGAAGAGATTTGGGACTTAGACATTTCAGCAATGCTGAAACTGTTAGGACTTTGGCAACCATTGGAGATGGACTAAATGGTTTTTGTATTAAGAATATAAATGAGTCCTTGGGGGTCCAGGGGTGGAATGTATGGGGTATGCTATGTCCCCGCAAGTCCTCACATACTTTTGATGGGGCTAAATCTGGCGCTTGCTTGTGTTTGGTTTGCTGTACCCGCCCAGGGGTGGAGCCAACATACAATGTAAGGGAAGGCGGGTCTTTCTGTTGCCCTTCCACCTCCTTCTCTCTCTCTCTCTCTCTCTCTCTCTCGCCAGCACGGCTTGCGGCTTGCAGTTTGCAGCCATCATGAACAGCAGGCCCACCATGCCATGCTATCTTGGAGCCAACTTAAATATGGACTGAAACTCCCGAGAAACTGTAAGAATAAACCTTTCTTTCCCTAATTTTGGACGTCAGGTATTTTGTCTCAGCAATGAGCGAAAAGTAACTAAGACAGTATTTTAACAGAAAAACCCTGAAATGACTTCAACTGGAGAGCTTATTCGTACCTATGAAAGAGGAGAAATTTTTGTACCATAATAACTATGTTTTCCCATAAATCTTAGTGCATCTGCAAGCGCCTTGTATAAATTCCCATTCTAAGGGTGCCAAGGCTTAATGCCACAATTTCCAATAGTATAATCTTCTCATGCCCCTTCTGCTCTCAACTGTAAAAATTAAATAAAAAAACTGGAAAGCAAGGAGTTTTTGGCATACTATGTCAAAAATAGACTGAATGTGGGATCACCAGTTTGTGAATGCATTTGTCAATAAGCAACAGACATTCTTAGGTACTTCAGAGGAGTTTAATGAAAATCCTATTTATCAAACTTTTGAATGTATCTCACGAAACCAACAAAGGATATTCAAGTACCCTGAGACTAGCAGCAGTCATTACCATCACTAGATCTGACTGCACAAGGGGAGGTCACACTTATTGAAATCTCACAAAGGGTGTTAGAATAGGTGAGGGTCCACCAGGCAGGCACTGTGGTGTTTCAAAAGAGGAATATGTTTGTCTGTTGTCACATATCACTCACAGAGAGGAAGTCAAAGAAATATGTGTCTCTAACTCAGGCCTCCTGCCCTCCCTGTGCTCTGCTGTTGCTTCCAGTTGGCTGGCCAATCAGAACCTGGAAGTAAGGGAGCTGACTGCTGCCTTCCATTGTCATCAGCCTACTAAGAAACTGGTAGAAGACAAATTTGAAGATACAAAATGGAGAATGAAGCACAGTAGGGAAAGAAAGTTTCTTTTAAGGATCTATGCTTTTCTCAAAAATTATATGAATTTGTAAAATATATGTTTTATTAAGAAACAGACTCTTCACTGAGATCTTGAAAATGTTACCTTACTATTGCTGAACTTGTTTAACGATCAACAGTAGAGACAGTAAATACCTATATAACAGCATGTTAAATCAGTACTTTCTCTCTATATTTTAGCCAAAACGTCTAAGATAAAAAATGAAATTTAAATACCAGCTTTCCCCATATCTCAAAGCAATGTGTAACCACTGACATTATAACTTCCAGAGTATATTGATAAAAAAACTGTATGACCCTTAGCTCTTCAATAATCTTAAAAAATTAAGAAATGACCAACAGAAGAAAAGATGACTTCTCTGGTGATGTGATGTTGGTATTTTGTTTATCTTTCATTTCTACCCAGTAGGATGGACATCTATGGCAGGTTTTTCCTCAGCAGTAGAAAAGCAAGAGCAAACAAACAAACAAAAAAAAAAAAAAAAGGAAAAAAGAAAAAGACCTTAATTGTGGGCACAGGAGGGCTGCTGTAGAGTGCAAGTTCCCCTCAGGGCAGACAAAGAAGACAACAGAGAGCTTTTTATTCAGTTTGACACGCGGTGGAGTTTGAAGGGGCAGGCAGAGTGACGTTTTGACAGCCGATTGGGGAAATGTTGGCCTGTGCACGA
>RJWM01043223.1:0-13922 GCA_004363535.1 Dasyprocta punctata
GTGGGACACTTACGTAGATCATCCAGGCTGCGTAGCGCTCTTTGAGGTTGTACAGCACCGCAGGCTCATGCAGGTGAGTCATCATGGCCATGTCCTCGATCTTGTCAAATTTGGGAGGGTTCATGGGGAACACCTGGTCATCTTTCACTGTCAAGGTCTGGTAAATGAGGAAGATAACCCGTGGCATCAGTTGAGTGACCACATTCCTGAAAACTCAACAGAATGTGGCAGACCCCTGGTCTACTCACCGCTCCCGCTTCAGTTTTCACAGTTACTTTTCCTCCTTCTCTGCTCTGGATAGTTCCTTTGACAAAAGATTCCTTGGGCTCCGCCACAAAGACAGATGTCTTGGCATCAAAGGGCCTATTCTGGGCCTCAATGCGCTCCTTTTCAGATTTTCGGAGGAAAGGAGCAGCCTCCCCAAAAACAGCCATTTCCGAGTCGGAACTCATGGCTGCTGTCCTCAGAGGTCCTACAGGGGATAAAACATTTCACACTTGATAGTCTGGACTGCTTTGTGTATTAGTAGATCTTTACATTGGTTATGTTTCATAAGCCAGTTGGAAATTTCACTATACCAGGCAATAAGCATAGTCACAAGAACTAAAATATATCAGGTGGTCACTACATGCCCAATATGTATTCAAGCCTTTGCATCCACTACTTCTTTCTTTTGTCCTCCAAGCCTGGCACTCCAATCAGAAAGTGGATTATAGAGTTAGTGCTCCTGCCAAGTAGCTTGTGGCCTTGGGTGAGTTACTTGATCTTTTTGAACCTCAGTGTCTCCATCTTTAGAAGAGCAATTATAAAATTTATAATCTTTGAGATAGGGTGAATATAATTTGAAGAAAAAGTTAAAATGATAAAATTTAAAATAATAATAAGTAATAATTTGAGATTGTTTAGGCTACCGTTTACATACAAAATGTCATTTACTATAATGTCACAAAATTTCAGGTCTTGCCATATAAATATGAATAGTAAGAGAATTTCATTTACTCCTTTAGATGTTCAGCAAAATTTGCCCAAATGATTTTGGGGGAATGATAATTGTTTACCTCTTTTCCCTCTCTTTCACTTGGGCGCCTAGTAGATCTACTATGACATAATTTCTTTGTATATTAAATAAAGTTAATCAGCTTAGCTCCCTTTAGCTAATGAAGGATAAAAAGCATAGCCAATTTTATCCTCATTTTCCTGCATTGCAGAGATTCTTTTGCTCTTCCAAATTTTCTTGTAAAGAATGCAGGCCTTCCTTACTCCATTTTGTTATCTGCAGGTTGCCCACTGTATCAGAAGAATGCAAGAGTAAGCAAAGAATGCTGCAGCAGTCAAATTACTTGAAACTCATTTAACCCACTATCCCAGTCTCCCTCTTTAGAAATGCAGTGTGCAGTAGGAGAGCTGATTAATACCGTTATTACACATAACAAAAATTCCATAGTGTTTTAGTTTTATGTAGCAGTTGGTGTTTTGTCAAGTGACTTAAAAAAAAAGACTTTAAGAGATTTAAAGGCATTATTGTCCTATTACTTCCTTTCTATTTGTTAGATACTGTATTTACTAAATGAACTTGGTTACACAACTTTTTAAAAATCTGAGTTTTTCAGCATAGGAATCTGAGTGCAGATTTTTTTCCTGCAGAGACAAAATAATATTCTATTAAAAATTATTCTTCTGTTCAAACACCATGCCATCAATGCTGGAGTCCTAAGTATGAGAGGTCTCCCTCTCTCCCTCTCTAGCCCATTTCCTGAAGTACAGTTGTTACAAGGTATTAACTGAGACAAGTACTTTCCTAGAGGTTGGTGAGTGACACAAATTCATCCCGGAGATTGTCATATTCACCTCCAGGAACTGGTTAGTTCAAACCTTACCTTGTTAGCAAGCGAGAAGATGTAGCCTGGAAGTAAGGCGGTTCTGGACAAGAAAAGGGAAAAGATTTTGATTAGTTAACCAAAAAGTGTAAGGAAATTCTATTTGCAGCATTGCTTGCTATGGTAAGCAGAAGGGAGCACAATTCACAGATGTAAAGTGGGAAGTAGCAGAGGCAGCAGTACCAGACCCAGCAGCAGCAGCAGCCGAGGCGACGTGGCCAGTGTCCCTCTCCAAAGACCCGTCCAGCCCCCACTTACCTTGGAGCTTTTTAAAGCAGGACAGTCAGTCTCATTCCAAGGGCTTTTTTATATGGATAGTTATGGAAACAATGCAGCTGCCTCTTCTTTCTTAAGTCAAAAGGAATTGTTTGGCAAAAAACCTCCTGGCAATCTAGTGTCCCTGCATGATTCTCATTCATATTAAGAATGGTTGGATATAATTAGAAATATTTTTCTTATTGAGTATGTGGATAAATCTCCTATGGATAATTTGAGAAGGTGATCTGCAGGGAAGATTCAGGCTGGTGAATAGACAGTGGCTAAGCAGCCAGGATACCTGGCTTCTTTCATAACTTCTTTCTGGCCACACTGGGCATAGCATTCCTGACAGCCTTGCATCACGTTTGGATGGTTCACATATTAAGTGATATAAATAAAATACAAATATTTATTTTAATTTTGTGAGTGTTACTTTTCACTTGTTAATCCCTACTTTCCAGCCCTGCAAAACTAAGTAATGAACCTTCAACAATTTAAAAAGAAAGTTCTCTTTTTGTTTTTCCAGATTTTCTCATAGTTCTAAGTCTTATAAAAAAGCAGTTTTTCACTATTTACATCTTCCCAAGCTGTTCCTTCCACACAGCACACCACTCCCTATGCCCCTCATGAATTTGATATGCCTCAACAAGAAAGGTTGAATATTCTCTAGCAGTAAAAGTTGATTTCAGAGAATACTTCCCAACGTGTTTTACGTCATAGAACACAGAAAAAAAATGATGATAGTAATGTAGCACTCAAGAGGAACATAGACGACAAGATTTGGCTATAAATGACTTGATGAAAATATTGTTTTCTCACCTTCCTTAATGTACTATAGTAAATATTATGTTCGTAGCATAAATTTTAAATACTGACTGTGGCTTAAACTTCCAAATAATATGTTTTTGGAACTTTCAAGGAGAAGCTTGAACTAGCTTCCACCAACAAAACTTGTTTTTATATCTGGCTTTATTCTTTGAAGGTGACTCACATTTTTTGACCAAAATTTTTTAAATGATGAGAAGAGTATCTGATTTCTTGATAATAACCATTAGAGATATCTTTGCAAAAGAAAGGGATAAAGATATAAAACCAAGCTCTTTACACCTGTTGAAACTGTATTTTTAAAACCTTCCAGTTCTTCTTCCTTCATTGTTAAAGATAATGTTGAATTTTCTAGGGTAATAAGAATAAAATTCTAACTCATTACAACTCTTTTCTGTATCAAATATTTCAAAAATCAAGGAAGCCCTAGGTTTCACAATATTCACATGCTAAAGATTCCTCTGGTACTAAGTTGGCTGAAGCATACATTGGTCATGGATACAGAGAAGTGGCTAATATACTCAAAGTTCAAGATTTGGAGCTATCACTCTGCGCTGTCTCTACCAGGATACCCTACTCAGCTTTGCAATTCTTTTCCTCTGGCTGGCAGCACTCTTGGTTTCCTGCCCTGCCCTGAGGCCTCCTGGAACCAGCTTTCCAGTAATCCCAGGGGTCTTGATTAGCATCACACTCTCAGCTAGCTGTTTAAATCCATTTTGGTTCCTTCCACTCAGCACATGGCAAATGCCAGCATTGGGCTTGCCCCCTTTGGGGATTTGAGGATGACTGTCAGTCTCTAACGCAGAGGTCACTTCCCAAGGTCCTGCCCTTGACTCATGTCCATCTAGACGTTCTGAGACTAAAGGAATCAACAACTCATGGCACATCTGTAACTTTTCTTTTATTGGAACACACACTGGCTGGACAGTTCTCTAAAAAGAGTAGTGGTGGTATTTCCCCAGTAGGCAGTCATTTTTAGTGCTAAACCCAGTATTTTCATATTCTTTTGTTCTATTCCTGCTGCCTTGGGTATTTACCTTATGCTTTCTTAAATATTTCTTTTCTTTTCTTTTTTCTGGTGCTTATGATAGAATTTAGGGTCTTGGCACATGCTAGGCAAGCACTGAGCTATACTCCTAGCACTTTCCATATTTGTTGTTTTATGCTATTCAAAAAAGACTCTTCACTTTAAATCACATCATGGCTATGTATTCTATTTTCCAAGTTTCTAAACTTCAGGAATGCTGCATACTACAAGCAGAAACTTTCTAATGTATTATTTTTAAAGGGAAGGAGATTTGCAAAACCTCATTCCCTGCGGTTCAGCATTGTCTTAATCCTTACCTCTGCCACTGGGCTCATGGCTTTGGACTAGTAATGTTCTCTTACAACTATGGCTTCAGGTAGACTTCAGTCGAGATAATCTGCTTTCCACTATACAAACAGGTCGAACACATATATTCACTTTATCCATTTTTCTTGACTTCACCAGTATTTTTGCCACCGTACTAATGAATCAGGGACTCATGCTTTTCATTGTTCACTCATTGTGTCACAGTTAGGTCTGAAACCACGCAGATATAGAAGGAGTATAAAAGTAAATATTGGTCTGTGCTTTAGAGGTTCAAAGGGAATAGCAGCCACTGGCTTTGGCTTCAGGAAGATTATAATCTGAGAATCCAAGAAAGAATTAATAAATTAGCTCAAGTCATCTTCAAGACAACATGATAGCAAATTTTTAAAAATACAGTGTACAAGTTCTTCAAAGGGAAGGAGTCGTACTTTATGCCTCTATTTGATCCTCTTTAACATGTACAGTAGGTGCTAACATATAGAAAGTGCCTCCATACTTTAGTTTACCAATTCCAGGATAATACAGATTTCTTTATTCTAGTCATTATTGTACCCAACAACTGAAATTGGAACCTGAATTTAACTTTTGGCTATGTACCTCAGAAATCTATTGATTCTTTCCAGGACCCAGTTTCTTGCTTTGTTAAAAGGAACAAGGAAGTGATATCTCATAGTGGGTTTTTGAGGAGGAAATAATAAAGTGAATAGTAGTTCAGAATCATGCCTGACACCCATTAGTAATGGTTGATATTAATGGGTTGATATTAGCCCAGTTGATATTAATGTTCGTGATTATGATGGCCCCCATATTTTGTTGGGTCTTATACTGAACTCTCTTCATTGCAGTGAAACAGGTTTTCATTCTGTTCTCTATAGCATGCCATACTTGTTCCACAGATCCCTTCAATTAACTAACAAACATTTACAAATTTTGCTCTATGCCAGGCTCCAGACAAGCTCCCTACTGCCATGGAGGAATGCCCTCCTCTTTCTCATGCCATTGTCTTATGTACATCAAGCCCCAGCTCAGATATTACCTAGGCATTTTTCTTGGTTATTCCACCTGATTGAAGAAGAGTAGTTGACCCAGAGAGAGGCACAAACTTGTGTAAGCTGTTACATTAAGATAGTTGTAAAGAAATGAGAGCCTGGCCTTGAAAGTTGTTGGTAGAAATGGAAAAGAAAGGATGGAGAACTTGATGAAGAGATGACCTCTGGAGTGGCAAAATCATGCTTGGAAATAGTATGGAAGGGAGACTGATGTTTTATACTATACCTTTTGTACCTTTTGAATTTTGAGCTGGGTGTATGTATTACTGTTTCAAAAATAAAAGGTGATGATCAAGAGGATCCTCTCTAAAAACTAAAAGAAAATAAAAATGGAGTTGAAAGAAGTATGATAATAGAATTACAGAGACAGGAGACTAAGCCTTAGAGAAAGATGATGGGACCTAAAATGTGAGCTTTCTTTCTTTTTCATAGGCCAGACTCCAGGTCCATCAATCCACAACCAAGAGATGATCAGTGTTGAGATTATCTTCTAAGTACGTGTTGGTTTCTGTTTTAAACTTGGTCTCTTTGTATCAGCAGTTCACAATGCAGAAAATACCAGCCATAGAAATCTATACTTTCAAATATTCTAGTTCCTGAGTTTCTAAAAGTTTGTTTTATAAGAAAAGGCTAGCAAGAGGCCTATGGGAATGCTCATAAAGTTAATGAGAGAGATTGAAGATCATCCCAAAGCCATTTATAATTCAGTTTTGTTTTTCATGACATAACTTGTAGTAAATAGTTCCAGATTAGCTTTCATAGTATATATTGTTTTGTCCTAATTTGATATAGGTGAGGATAAGGGAAAGTTTGTGTCTGCAGATACTCAGAGGCAGAATTGTACAGGAAATTGCTGGAGATGTGCTGTATTAAAATCCAATGATAATCCAAAGACTTGTATGTAAAGCTGCCTTTGAAGTGCTCAGGAGAAAAATGGGCCATACTTGGTGCCCCACACCTGGCAGTTCCATCGACACAAACCTCACAATCTGGGTAAAACTGTTTGATGATTCTGTGGAAAATTTGGGAGAAGGAGAATTCTCTGAAGTCTAAACCACTGTTCGTTGGTTTGTTTTTTCTATAATAAAAGTAATATCGGTATGCAGATATTCTAGAAATTTGGAATAAGAACCACAAAAGCATGAAAGTCAGGAAATTATTTCTTAGTAGTGAATGTAGAAAACAATGCCTTCACTTCCGTACATCTTATTATTCATTTCCTAACTTGTATCAAGTTAATTCAATTATACAATTAAGAGGCATAACCAGTATGTAGAGGGTCTCTATTGGCCTCATGCCTCTCAGATAGTAGGCATCAATGCATGTTGATTGAATGGGTAGGGAATAAACGAACATGATTTTGATAGTGTCGCTGTTTCCATGGCATTTGATAGGCTGCAAATACCTTATGAGAATGATCTCTTTCAAGAGCTCTGAAGTATATATGGATAGGGCAGATATACTCTTCATTTTTCCCTTGGGGAGACTATGACCCAGGAAGTTGTTAAATGATTTGCCTAATCAGAGTAGAACTCAAAAAAAAGTCCTGCTCCCTTCACCATTATAATTCAATATACTCACTCTCTCTCTCTCTCCCTCTCTCTCTCTATATATATGTATATATGAATGCTGTTCATTCTAGAATTGCTCTAAATCCTTTAAATTGACTATTAGTATGTAAATTAGTAAACTGTTAGCCTTACCCAGGTATCGAAAAATATTGCAGGGCAAGTAAAATAATAAATATATTAATAGTTATTCTGGAATGCAGAAAATTGTAAATGTAGAGACCCAGACGAGGTGGGATGAAATAGCCACTCATCAGCCCCCAAGAACAGAAATGAGAGGAAGGAAAGTTTGAAGTACAGTTGGGGAAAGAAGAGGCAGTCCTGCCTGACACAGAGTCTAGCATAAGTGTAAGGGTGAGTCTAGGGAGACATGATGGAATGGGATGTGTCAGAAGCTGTTGCTATGACTAAGTCATTAAGAATAGAGGTCCTGTCCCAGAATTTCACACCCCTGACAAGAGCACTTATTTTTTGACTTTGTGCTCAAACCATCGCCACTCTCCCCTGTTTCTTTTATTTCACTCAGTTCTGATATCTCAGATTGGTTTTCATCCTTTATCTGCACAATGGCCACAATAGCTTCCCTGTTGGACCCTTCTTTTGTCCTGTGTATCTTCCTCCCTCAACCATATTCCATCGTTCTGTCACGGCACGTAAACCTTCACCCATTTCCTTAAACAGGGTTCTTCCTCCTACTAATGCATCTTCAGGCTGGAAGCAACTATGATGCCCACCTATTTCCAGTGCGCCCTGCCAGGCCCACTGACAGCCAGCAACAAAAACGGGCCTTGAATGCAGTTCAGAGAGTTTGAATAGAATGAACTATTTAGCCTCCAAATATAGGGATTTTAACCAAATGCTATTTTGAATTTAGAACGCTATACCATTGGGCACTAAAATAATCTCATGGATGGTTTAAAATAAAATCTACCCAACATTTCTTTAAGAACAATTTATTTTGCTTGACTATGATAAAATTTTCAAAGTCAATATTTTAAGATTGGATAAAGTCTTTAATTAAACTAATTATGTTTCCTTTATCTCAGTTACAAGGATAAAAACTCAATCAAAGTAATTTTTAGGTTTTCTTGCCAAGATCATCCTCTTCAAAAACAAACAAACAAACCAACAAACAAGCAAAATCAAATCTGGACTCCAGAAAAGGAAAGGAAAAAAGAAGCCCAAGTTGGAATGGATATAGAATATTAGTGGTTAAAGGTAGAAAATTTTTTTCTCTTTCTGTGGTCTAGACATTTCTAGGAGATCAAATGCGGACTGGCTTCCTCAAAACTGCTTCTGGTTTTAGCTTGTCCCTGGTTAAAACAACTGGTCCAGGGGAGTGGATTTAATGAAAACAAGGCTGCACTCCAAGGCTGATGAGTATTTTTAGGTCTTGAGGAAGAAGATTTTTTTTTTTAATTTGAAGGAAAGGATGGTAATGTCATCCAAAGCACTAGTCCTGTCTACAAGGCGAGACTTGGCCTGCCTGAGAAGCACACTTCAAAAGGAATGCAGCCAAATGTCAAGTTCAAGAAGCCAAGCTTTGGAGACCTAGTCAGTCCATCTGAAAAACTTGACACAAGTTTTTGTGGATTTTCTCTTTCTTTGTCCCTTCTATAATCCATCAGTGAATCAGGCGTTTGCTTTGTTTTCTTTGTTTTGGGGAAGGCTTGGGTGTCAGGTTCTACATTTTTCTCCTTTGCCTAATAAGAAGAAAACTACCCTTTCAAACCTTCAAGGCACATATCCCTGTAGTAAAATGTTAACTGGCTAATCTCGAAGAGTCCTTGAAGTAGAAATTACATGAAGAGCAGATACACTGAAGATCAGATGTCTGTGTGCAGATATGTGGGTGCACTGTGTGCTACTGTGGTTTGAATTTGGAATGTCCCTCAAAGGTCAATGTGTTAAACACTTAGTTCCCAGCTTGACACTACTGAGATGTGATGAAACCCTTAGGAAGTAAGGTCCAGTGGGAGGTTTTTCAATCACTTGGGACATGCCTTTGACAAGGATAGTGAGACCTTTCCCATTCCTCTTTTTCTCTTCCACTGCCCTGCTGTGAAGTTAATGACTTTATGTGCTGCCTTGTCATACAGGCTCATCAGTCATGGGCTGAAATTTCCAAAATTGAGTCAAAGCAAACCTTTTCTGTTCATAGGTTGATGGTCTGAGGTATCTGTTACAGTACTGGAAAGCTAACTAATACAAGCACCCAGCACTCATGCATGTGCTTAACAAAAAATGCCCTGTGCAAAAAGGGGAAAGTCAGTGTCTTGGTTACTTTTTGCTCGTTGCCGAGACAAAATACCTGACGCCCAAAGTTAGGGAAGGAAAGGTTTATTCTTACAGTTTCTCAGGAGTTTCAGTCCATAAAGTGGGCTCCAAGGCAGCATGGGATGACGGGGCTACAGTTCATGGCGGCTGCAAGCTGCAAGCCACAATCCGCGCTGGCGAGAGAGAGGGCGGAAGCTGGGAAGCAAGCAAGAGGAAGACCCGCCTTCCTTTATACTGTATCTCAGCTCCACCCCTGGGCGGGTGTAGCAGTCACATCATTAATCCTGGTGCGAGACAACAAACTGATCACAAGCATCAGACTCAGCCCCATCAAAAGTATGAGGACTTGGGGGTACATAGCATATCCTATACAGTCAGGAATGGCAGAACTACCTATCTTTCTTGGATGATTCAGACTTGTAGATGATGTGACTAGGTGTTTAGATAGGCCCTAGTGACTAAAGTCTTACCAAAACAAGTGATTCTAAGTTGATATTTTAAAAATTAATAATTTAAGTGAAATAAAGAAATTCAACTATAGAAACTGTCTTCAATTAAATCTTATGCTATTGCTTGAGCTATTCAGGTCCCATGGATAAAGACTTACAGTCAAAAAAGTGTAATAATCTTTACCATGGGACCTGATTATCCCTGGATAACTATACATCTGTCTGTCTATCATATAGATTCTATTTCTCTGGAGAGCCCTGATAGAGTGCAAAAAAATCACAGGAACTACATCTTACATTTGGATTTATTGACCAGATCATACTCGAAGGAAATGGATTCCAGTTTGCTTTTCCTTGAATAACTCTCTATTTTCCCATAATGTTCCCATAAAGACTAATCACTTTCCAAGTGCAGCAGATTTCTCTACCCTTTCCAATCTGCACTAAATCCCCACGTTCCAGAAGCCTGTTTGTTCATTTATCAACTCCCATCCAGGCACTTCAATTCTTCATAAAATTTCAACATTGTGTTTCACTTCCCCTATCTCAGTGTAGGTTTCCTGGGAGAAGGAAATGGACTTGTGCTTATTTTGAACTTTTCTGCATCAAGAGCAACCAACACCATGATAGGTTCATGGGACTTCAGTGGCTCTTGGCTCTCAGCACACGTTGGAACATCTTACAGGTGCTTGAGCTCTGTGCCCAGGCCAGCTGTTTTCAAAGCATCGTCACTAGGCTACCAGCATCAGCATCGCCTGCAAGTGTTGTTACCCCCACCCCAAATCCATTGACCAGAAGCTCCAGGGGTGAGGCCTAGCTATCTGTGACTTTGGTATTTCCTGAAGTTTGAGAACCACCACCTTAGGATTCAGACGATATAGGGTAGAATTCAGAGAACTGGGGGGAAAGTACCATTACTTGGTAAACTCCTCAGAGTCAAAGGTATTGTCCAATTTAGCTCACTGCCATGTCTCTAGTGCCTGTATCAGTGGCTGACATGGAGTTCCCCCTACTCTGAAAAAGTTTGTTGAATAAAAGAAATGCAAATTTTGAGGCCCACAATTTTTTTTTTTTATATACTGGGGTTTGAACTCATGACCTTATGCTTGCCAGGCAGGCGCTTATGCCACTGAGCTAAATCCCTGGCCATGAGGCCCACAATATTTGAAGCCCACATATGTAACTGTATTTCTTAGTGTCTAGTGACTTTTATAGAAACTAGCGCTTCAGATGGATGCTCTCTTTGAAGTTGCGGCTTATTGCAAAGTATCAATTATTTAACAAATGATGCACTTGAGGCTTATTGAATGGCTTAGCTAGAAACTTGGCTTGTGAGAAAATTCTGAAAAACAAGCCAAAAGGTCAGACTTTATAAACTCAAATATCTTCAAATTAAATTGAATTTGTTTTTCCTATCAGGACAACTTACCATAGTGTGCTCTCCAGTTTCCTGATCTTCCTGAGTTGAGTGAACACAATATGAAATGAAAGAAATGAAAAAAGAAAAGCTTTCTGTAGTCTATGTTTAAATAGAAGTAGCTAAGCTAAAGCTACAAAGGACTATACTTTCCAAAAGACCATGATTTACGTTCAAATGAAGAGTTGCTCTTTATACATAGCATGTCACTGTGGTACTAATCCTATTAACACAAATCTTGTAAGACAAAACAGGGAAATGTATTCCTTCTTTCAGAGAGCTCACAATGCAGAAAAGAAATGAGAACAGACAAGACAAATAACTAGAATTTCTCTTCCTCACCCTCTTTACTGCTCTACACTGCTGCTGTCCAATATATATGCATATAAACATATGCATTATTTATCTATTTGTATGTGAATTCGTTTCTTCCCTCTTCACTAGAACCTAAATCCAAGAAATTCCATTCACTACCATAACTGACCAGCATTAAGGTTATTTCTTGGTGCACAGTGGATGCAATAACTATTTCTTGAATGAAATGCCAGTAAAAAAAAAGCAGAAAATTAGATGTGTTGAGTTACTACAATACTTTTCAAAAATTAGATCCCACACTTGGGTCTTCATTTTCATGTTCTCTAATAAAGAAGCACACCCTGGATTCACATGGGTCTGCAAGGGTTCAAGTCTTGGTGCTGAAGTTTATCACTGCGTGAGCTTGCCCATGTTGCTTAGCCGTTGACAGCCTCTGTTCCCTCCCGCCCCAGGGTAGTAGTGTCATGACTGAAGAGCACAGTGGAGGCAAGAGAGCTGGCCCAGGGCACTGCGTGTTACCTGTGTGGAGCCAGAACATTTTAAGTCGCCTCTTCTTTAATTTGTTCCTAGTTATGAATAATTATGAAAAGTAGAAACTGTCAGCCTCCATTGGCAATTTGAAACAAAATCTTGAAGAGTTGGGGGGCTATTGACTCAGGAGCTTTGAGTAGATGTTGAAGATATCTTTGGGCACTTTTGAAAAGATGAGATGTCTTCAGTTAGCCCTTCCATGTCGTTAGAAGCAAGAAAAATACTGGCACAGATTTATATAAATTTTTTTTAAAAATCAACAATTACTCTGTGTTGGTTCATCTGATAACTAATTTCAAAGTTTCTTTGTTGAAGATGAATAAAAACATTTCCTGCAATTTTATAAAATATGTTTCAATTATTTCAAGAACTGTTGACTTATAACTTTAAGCTGTAATTGTTTTTTGGGGAAAAAACTGTACATGTTTCATTAAAATCTTTTTGGTTCTTGTTATTGTTTGAAGAAAACTGCGCTAGCCAACTTAAAGTAGTAAACTATATTTGTCATGAGGATATCTTACCCAGCAACCTTGTGATAATTAACTCACCAGGACTTCCAAATTTATCCCGAATTTACTCAAGCAATATTAAAGTACTTTTTAAGTTATGAGCACAGCTAAAAGACATTTCCTCCCCGTAACAATATGTTTTACAAGCAAAATTAAAGACTGAAAATAACTTTAAAAACACAAGGCAGAGCTTGATTTACCTAGACAGTATTGTTCATTCTGTTGAAGTAATTTTAAATTCTATTATTATTTGAGACATCAGTAATTCTAACAAAAGGAGTCTTTGTGGGTAGGTATAAATACGTGTTATATATTTATATATTCACTAAATTAATATTTTTATAGCAATGTTTTTCAAAGTCTTTCTATTGCTGAAATGAGAAGGTACTTTCTATGTGTTTTGCTCAAGAAGCTGCAAAGTTTTCCTTTATGTGTTCAGTGAGGTGTACCTTCCAGCAGTGAGACACCTGAGCTCCTGCCTGGGACACTCATGAGATCTGGGAAGAGAACTGTTGTCAATTCAAACTTGAAACTCTTCAAGCTTCCTGGGTCCTGCATGTAAGTTCAGGATAGTAATACCTGGCCTACTTTAAAAAGCAAAGGAAAAGTTACGTATACAGTTTTGTAAATGGAAACTCTCACCCTTCTTTCTTACTTAGTGATCAACTATCTGTATATAAACTTTACTGCTGTTCTTTGATGACTTGCTTTTATAAATCACAAAATTGTTATCAAAACATCTCAGTGGATCTAGTCATTATGTATGCACTCTCTGAACCTCAGTAAATTGACTATGACTTTTTAACTGGTCATCATATTTAAGATCACAAGATAAGAGTATTGCTTGCTTGCTTGCTTTTTCTTATAGAAATAATTGGAAAATTCTAACACACTAACCCTGAAGATCAGAAGTTTCTTATTCCTTGACAACCATTCCTTAGAAATGGGGCCTTGGATAGCAAAAGACAAATCTGGCCTGAACAAAAAGCCCTGCTAGCCAAAAAGGATCTGAAATGACCTACAGCTAATGTCTCTTCTGTTGTGACAGCCTTTCTCAGATTGACTGAGGCCTTTTCCAGTCACCTTATTCAGATTTCTTTCCTTGAGCTGATCACATGGTGGTGAAGTGTTTTGTTTTGTTTAATAATAAGCAATGCATTGCTATCTGCAGTGATAAACTTCTAAAAATCAATTATATAAGTTAGGGGTATAACAATGAATGTTCCATTACTTCTCATTGTTAGAAGTTTGGAGTCCAGCCACCTGTATCATACGTATAGTTTTAATAGCCACAAAAAAATCTTTAATAATCAAGCTGTATATTTGTTTCACATTTTAAAAAATCTTTTCATATCATATATTGATATACCTACTCTATAACATGAATGTATATTACTTAACTTTTGGTGAACATTCCTTTCTTTCTGTTTATTTTTTCTCTCTCACTCTCTCTCCTCCCTTCCTCTCTCCCCTATTAAAGTTTTACAGCAAAT